>JAJMBO010000040.1:0-84726 GCA_030585065.1 Blastobotrys persicus
TGTGCAGGATATTCTTGAGGCCCGTCCTGACATCAAGATCTATTCCTACAACCAAATCATCGCCTTGGGGAAGGAAAACCCCACACCAGCTAACCCGCCAAAGCCTGAGGACATCGCATTGATCATGTACACATCCGGTTCTACCGGCACTCCAAAGGGTGTGGTCTTGCTCAACAAGACGGTTGTCGCTGGTGTAGCTGGCGCCACCGGCAATATCAATCGCAAGCACATCAGCAGTAAGGATCGATTGCTTGCCTTCCTGCCACTGGCCCACATTCTGGAATTTACTTTTGAAATGGCATGCATTTTCTGGGGTGGTACTTTGGGCTATGGTACGGTCAAAACTATTTCTGATATTTCTGTCAAGAACTGCGTGGGTGATATTAGAGAGTTCAAGCCTACAGTCATGGTGGGTGTGCCTGCAGTATGGGAGAATGTCAAGAAGGGCATTCTGCACAAGGTGCAGGAAAACCCACCAATGGTTCAAAAGGTCTTTTGGGCTGCCTATCATACCAAGGCGAAATTGGCTTCCATGGGCATCCCAGTGCCATTTGTCGACAGTCTTATCTTCAAGAAGGTTAAAGAGGCTACTGGCGGCTGTCTCCGTTTAACTCTAAACGGCGGTGCTCCGCTCGCCTCCGATACTCAGCAATTCTTGTCGACCTTGATCTGTCCTTTGCTTATTGGATACGGCTTGACTGAAACTAATGCTAATACTACATTAATGACCCCAACGTCGTTTGAAATTGGTTCCCAGGGTGAACCTACTCACGGTGTGGCTATCAAGCTCATTGATGTCCCAAGTGCTGGTTACTTTGCAAAGAACAACCAGGGTGAAATCCTTGTCAAGGGAGACCCAGTCTCTCCTTACTACTTCAAGAATGAGGAGGAAACCAAGAAGTCATATACCGAAGATGGCTGGTTCATGACTGGTGATATCGGTGAATGGACTGATAACGGTTTGATTCGCCTTATCGACCGTAAGAAGAACTTGGTCAAGACTCTCCATGGCGAATACATTGCGCTTGAGAAGCTCGAATCTACCTACCGCTCTAACTCGTTTGTGTCAAATATTTGCGTTTATGCTGATCAATCCAAAGTCAAGCCTGTCGCTATTGTCGTGCCACGTGACCAGGCTGTTCACACTCTCTGCAAGCAGCTGGGAATTGACTTCCACGATGAGGTGGCCCACGATCCACAAGTGATCAAGGCGATCCACAAGTCCCTCCTCGATACAGGTAAGAACCTCGGACTTAAGGGTGTCGAACTCATTGCTGGGGTTGTTATTTCTCCAATTGAGTGGACGCCACAGAACGGCTACTTGACATCTGCTCAAAAGCTTCAGCGTAAGCTCATTGTCAATGATAACCAAGAAGAGATTGATCGCGTGTATGAAAGAAACCCCTAATGAATCATATTTCCGTCTGTATTTACTAGATGATAACTACTGTTTCAACAACAACCACTTTATGTAACATGTATGGTAATCAAATGTATCGGACTGTTACTTTATCTTACAAAATTAGTCTAACCATATATATATAATAAATCTATCAGTCGTATTTTGTGTGCATGAATTTCTTGATATGATAATTGAGCTCTTCAGGATTGTCCAAATAGATGTGGTGGCCGGAATTTGACACTGTGACGAGTTCAGTCGGCCAGCGTCCCGCAATATTCTCGCATGCTTCGCGGCCACCGTTAATATCCATCCAATCGTTGTCACCATAAATCCAGTAGGTCGGGCACGGAATTTCATGGGCACGACTGGCTAATGGACGTCTACCATATGCACCCGGGGCCAGCAGGTAGTTCAAAGCATACTCGCCAGATCCAGGAGCATTGAACACCGTATAGGCGTACATATGCAACGCCCTAGCTTCCTCAGGAGGCAGATTTGCAAACCGCCGGCTACTCCACCCAGAAACAAATCGTGGCCCAAGCGGACCTGTGTTGCGAACCAGAGAGAAAGGGCTCACATTGCACTCCCAGAGGTAATGGAACCAAAACGGTGCTTTCGCCTTGACCTCAGGCAAAGGCATACCAGATGTTTTGTCAGAATCAAGTGCATAAGCACTGCGAGTAACACCAGCTGGAGAAACTAACATAAGTTTGTTGATTCTTCCCGGATATTTTGTCGCATAGCTAGCACCCAAGTACGCACCCAAAGAATGTGCCACAAGAGAAAAAGACTCAATACCCCGGGCAACACGCCATGCCTCGAGCGCATCTATAAAGAAAGCCTCGGCTTCTCGTGTTTGGACCAGCAGATCAGTGGATTTAGTCTTGAGCTTAAACTTTGGACGTGACGAACACCCATAACCTAACAGATCTAAACCATGAACTCTCCAACCGCTTTCATTAGAAACACCTTCAAAGGTTTTGTAAAAAAATCCCAAACCGGCTCCGTAGCCATGTAGGACTACAAGGTCGTCAGTGATGGGCTCTGACGTGGTTCGAGTAATCTCAAACTCGTTAATGTGGTTATTCTCGCCAATATCCACCTTCAAGCTCCTTGCCCGACGAGTGGCATCTGGCTCAGGATAAAACGGAAGACAACTCAAAACAGCAGCCTCCGCGGCCTGGAGCCCCGTTCGCTTGAGCCATTGAGAATAAGACTCGGAGTACGACAACGGGAAGGTGTTGGAAAGGATCCGCGAGAGCGGCACCCCCGTAGGTGGTGTAGGGGATCTATATGCACTACGAGCGGCCGTGGCAGCAGCGCTCGTGGCGGTAGTAGTTGTCGCACTACTGTTCCATCGTTTGACAACCAATGCAGCTACAGCAGGGGCTGTAGTTGTCGCAGGAAGTGGTCGACTAAGAACGAGAATTTTTGGCTGAAACAAGCACGTGAATCAAAGTATTAAATATAAAATAGTAGAAAAAAGCAGCGCCCAAGCCTTCAACCGTAACCTAGCCGGCCTCTTGACCTGTGCCAATAGCTCTGTCCTCTGCCTGCACGAAGGGTGACGCTCAACGGGTTTATATAGAATCGGTTTGATTTTCAGCATGGGGCGCGCATGCCGCGCAATCACACCCAACCGCCACATCACGTTGAACTCATGTGATGGCGACTTTCCTGATTTGAAGGTATGACCAGTAGCGCTGATCTGAAACTTACTTGGGCCTTGTAAGTCTGGGATTGAATCGCCTTCTCGTAGGAACCAAACGTGTCGTCTCAGTTGGGCGTGTAGTTAGTTATTTAGGAACTGTCTACGGCCATACTAGTGGCGTTTTCTTTTAGAAACTCAAAGACGAAACTGAGGAAGTAAAATAAGGCTATTGACAAAGAATAAGATTATTCGTTCTGTTCTGGATGTCCTTCAGGAATTTCCGTGGTAGCAGCTTCGGCCATTTTTGGTGGAGGAGTTATATGAGCCCATTGTTCAGCTATTAGGGAATCAATATCTTCCTGAGACGACTCAGACTGCAACTGGCTGATGACGGTGTCAGCGATTCCATCTATTTCGTGATCGAGCTGGTTTTCTTTGCTTTGTTTAAGTCGGTCGGTAAACTCCGTGACGCTAATTCCCTTTTCATCCAATAACTTTTGAAGCGCCTGTTGGACTTTTGGGTTATCGAGGTCAAGCTTTGGAACACCCATTTTAACTAAATCGACCATTTCGCCTGTCGGAGCTGTCATGTTCCACTCAAATCGAGGGACAAATGCGTCAGCAGGAACAACTTCCTTGGGGGCAGGAATATAGCGGTATTGGACCCAATTGCTATTGTCGTAACGGTCATATTCTTGGGTGCTGTTAAAATAGACATCACAGTAATAGCCCGTGTCGTAGGATTTCTGAAGATCGAGGCAATCTTGCAGTATCCATGGTTTCCCATAAGTAAAGTGAGAATACTGCATGAAAACCGAAATCACACAGACTAGGAGACATATTGTACCAATGTTGCGGACTTTCTTTTCCTTGATAATCTGGGATAATATAGCCTCCCAGATAACTGCGAACGCTAGGATTGAGAAATAGAATGCTGGAAGATATTCGACAATAGTTGCTCCGTCCTTCAGCAGCAATGGACAGAAATTGACAAACCAGCCAAAGACAAACTGCCCTGCGTGATGATCCCAAAGAATAATATTGGAAATAGTCTTCACTCTGTCTTTGTACCCTCTCTGGGCTAAAACGAGGGTGAAAATTCTAAACGAAACGTACACCCCGATTGCTCCTAGGCACAGCCACCAGATGAGCCAATTACCAAACACAAAAACTTGACGATGGTGGTGTAAGTAATAAGCCATGCCTTTTTGCAATAGGGGCAACCTCCAACTTTGAATTTGCCAAAGTGGCTGTATTTCGCTATTCTCCGAGGCAACTCGCTTGGCATCGATATACTCAATAAACTTTTCTGCCAGCGTTGGCTTTCGGTAATTGACAAAATCCTTGGTGGACTTGTCGTTTGGATTAAAGTTCATTTCAATGAACCATAAGGACTTGTGAAATTTGCCTTGAGTGCTACAAGTGACCTCTTGTTGCTGATAACCCCATTTAGGTAGCTTTGTGTGATGGGAAAACAGGTAGCAGTTCGTAGCTGCATGCCGGAGGCGAATTACCGAACGAATAGTCTGCAAATAATCCGTAGACAACCCTATCTCTGACAAATCTTTTACAATTTCCACTCGCCAAAGGTCATTTAGATCACCTGGATAGCCCTCAGCTCCGTAAGCTGATACTTCGTGCTGCCAATCTAAATCCGACACAGGCGCCTTGATATTGTGCGAGTGTAGTCGTTTACCCGTTTGCAAATGCCTCAATTTGATATAATCGCCGTCCACCACTTGGTCCAATGCTGAAGCACTTTCATTAGCTTCTATTCGTTCTACCGTCCAAACGTTGTTCAAGTCACGGTAACCATAGAGACTAACCTGCTGCTGAAACGACCCCGAAGGATAGTAATGGTCATGCGAATGAAGGTAGGAATGTGTGTTCATATGGCGAAGAGTGACAAAACTGCCATAACTAATATTTGACGGCATTGCTGGTCTTTCGTTATGTATCAATGTAGATTGGAATTCCGGTGACATGAACGTATCCCCATCTCCACTCTTTGGCGTCATGATTAAGTGGGCCATCACTACAGAAACATAAACTGCAATAGGAACAAGTATGAGGAAGCAAAGCCGAATAAAAATGTTGGACAGTAATGCTTTAATGCTGAACCGAACATCTGCACACATCCACCAGACTTGATAGATGTTCAAAAGGACAAGAAATATCAGCATATAGACTCCCGAAGACTTCAGTGATACTGAGATGCCCAACCATGTAGAAAGCGCGAATAAATGTCCAAACCACTGGAGAGAAAAGTTACGCTGAAGTTCAAACCGTTTCCATAAAAATACGCATAAGACGATAGAAAATAACAAAAGAGGATTTGGCAGAAAATATCTAAACTCTGTTGCCAGTGAGTTGTCAAATACAACCAAAGACGCCCCTAGCACTGCTGACGTTCTACTCAATCCCACCAGTTTCAGGGTGACGTAAGTCAAGGATACAGAGAGACAGCCCAAAGTAGCAACGAATGCCCTGAGAAAATAGTAGGGAAACGGGCTTCCAATGTATGTTTCGTTTTGACCACGAAAAACAAATGTTCCTTTATATTTCGCCAACCGTGCCAGATTGTAGTATACGAGACCAGGAAGAGGCGGTTCTATATCCAAGAAGAATTTTCCGAACATGTATCTATTAATAAATCCGCCCATTGAAGCTTCCTCAAAAACCACATTTGAAGGGTTTCGCAGGTCATAAAACCGAACAATAACTGCAAGGACTGTCACTATTAGTAAACCTCGATAGTCATCTGTCGTAAGTTGCAGTTTTTTAGTGATGCCCACCGGCGGGTTTGCTGACAAGACTTTGCCTGGATACCACAAGCCTAATAGAGCACCTGTGCCCGTTTGAACTGACAGGGAGGTTAGCTCTTTATGCGGACTGTGCTTTTCCGTCTTCTCTGACCGTCGAGGCATGTTATCCACTGTGGTTTATGCTGGCTCTACCACTGAAAAGAAATTGGCACTTTACAACCACTTACTGGCACTTCCGCACTTCAGAGAAAGATTCTGTCTCCTTTTCTTCGGCTCTTCGTTTGCTAATGTATTCCCTTGCTTTCTGTCCCGCGTATTTGTAACTCTATTCAAGTCATCGATTTTAGCCTAATCCAATACCATCAATGCTGTTTTATTAGAAATCTCTTGTTCCCTAAGCCCAGAATATTAATCTGATTGGCTTGCCTTTCCTAGAGTACCAGTGAATAGGTGTTCCTATAGTCCAGCAAATCAATTAAACATGGTCAGTGATTTTCTACTCAAAGTTTTAGACACTGGCGCGCACACTAAGCTACCAAGGGTAAGTCGGTGCAATAAGGCTTACTGCATTAGACAGGCCCATATAAGAGCCCTCTTTACTATGCATGCTTCTCCTATCCTTGTTTCATTGTCAATCTCACGAGTAATTAGATTAGATTATTCTTGGAAGGATGGTTCTGATCCCCTGTGAGACACCACTGAGACACGAGCTTACAGCGGCTCAGACATGGAAATGGAATGGGCTTTATATTATTTGGCTCAAGGCTCAAGCAGCGAGCAGCGTATTATCTGAACTTTTCGCCCTCTGAATTATGGGCCTGAAGGATTTTCAGAAGATAAAACTCTATACAGCTAGGAATATAGCACTTTATATAATATTTATATATATATATATATGTACAACTCTAGCTTAATGGTGCTCACATCGATTACAATAATTGGCACTAAAATTCGGCTAACACCCGTCTCCAAGTACAGGTTTTCATATGCTAAAGCCTACGTCGAGCTCTTCTTATATACACTCATCTTAGCGCGGTCATCGTGACATAGTATTACAGTACAGTGCAACCCTTGTGCTGGGACACTTTCTCTACAATGACACAAATGGACATCGAAAATCGCAAAACCAGGGTCCAAAATCGAGTTAAGAGTCAAGTTGCAAGAAGACCGTTTTATTTGATAGCATGCATGCAGTTGCCGAAGATCAATAAACGCGCACGCGCCTTTTTGTTCATCACCGGCCCGATGCCTCGAGATTTTTTTTTTTTTTCCATACTTTATCAGAGTTCTACTTAGAAAACAGTAGATATCTTTTATCACAGCATCAAATTAGGCTTAGTGATAGTATGGATATCGCTACACCTACTGGAACCGAAATCACTTCGGTTGATTTTGGTTTTCTGAATTCCAATGACATCAAGAAACTATCAGTGAAGCAGATTTCTAGTCCTGAAGTTTTCGATTCTTTGGGACATCCTATCAGCGGCGGTTTATATGATCTTTCGTTAGGTGCATTTCTGAAGCATTTGTATGTGGCTCGAGAAGAAAGCAAAAGTATTTGAATGGAATTGGCTAACAAGTTCTTTGTAGATGTTCAACATGTGGTTTGGATGACCGGTTTTGTCCAGGACATATTGGCCATATTGAATTACCAATCCCTGTTTATAACCCCATGTTCTTTGCTCAGATGTACACTTTCTTGCGCTCGTCTTGTTTGTATTGCCATAGGTTTCGACTGAAGGATGTTGAAGTTCATAGGTTCAAGTGCCAATTACAGCTTCTACAGTATGGACTAGTTTTCGAGTCAATGGAGCTGGAGAATCTTAAAGGAACATCTGGCAGCTTTGACGATGGCGACAGCGACGTGGAGGAAGGAGAAGAAGATGAGGCTGTTTATGGCAAAAGTAAAGGCAGCAAGAACAAACAGCAAGATGGCGAGTATGGAAAGGAGGTGATGCGAATCAGACAGGAATATACTGAAAAAAGTATCAAAAAGGCTATTGAGGACGGCAGATCTCCTGTGTCTGGTGTTCAGACGTCGTCGGTGTTGGAACAGCGTAAGGCGCTTATCTATGATCTCTATAAGCGGATGATTGCTCGTCCAAAGTGTGATAACTGCGGCATGTTCTCACCAACTTTTAGAAAAGACGGCTTCAGCAAGATTTTTGAGACTGCGTTGAAGGAAAAGCAGCTCGCAAATAATAGAGTGAAAGGCTTAGAAAGACAAGACATGGTATTCGAAAGAAAAAATACTAAGGATGGTGAGGAAGAGATAAATATCCCGCTGCCGAAACCGAAGGGAAAAGATTCCAGCAGGTTTGTCATGTCTACAGAAGTGAGAAACATTCTTCGTGCTGTCTTCCAAAAAGAGCATGGTATCTGCAAAGTCGTGTTCCAAATGAGACCAGACTCCACCGAAGCTGTTACCCCAGACATCTTCTTCTTGCATCATCTGGTTGTTCCTCCAACTAGGTTCAGACTTCCTTCTCAGTTGGGAGATGAGATTCATGCTAATACTCAAAATGATCTTTTGGCAAAGGTCTTGACGACTGCTCTTCGTATTAGAGATTTGAACGAGTCAATGACTTACATGAGAAACAACAAGATTGGAGGTGACGAACGTCGAAATGTTTTCACCCAGCTCATGAATAGTTTTGTAACTATTCAGAATGATGTAAACGCATTTTTGGACTCGACCAAGAATCAGAACGCGCCTGCTGGAAAGGCACCGCTTCCTGGTATCAAGCAGGCTCTGGAAAAGAAGGAGGGGCTGTTCAGAAAAAATATGATGGGTAAACGTGTCAATTATGCTGCACGATCAGTTATCTCCCCTGATCCTAACCTTGAGACCACTGAAATTGGTGTTCCTCCAGTATTTGCTATTAAATTGACATATCCAGAGCCTGTCACTGCGTACAATGTCGCTGAATTGAGAAAGGCTGTTATCAACGGTCCGTACAACTGGCCGGGTGCGACCCAAATTCAGAATGAGGATGGCACGTTCGTATCCCTCCACAATATGACTGTCGAACAGAGAACTGCATTGGCCAATCAGCTTCAGACCCCTTCTTCTTCTCACGCCAGTGGAGTTGTTAATAAGAAGGTGTACAGACATATCCGTAACCAAGATGTTGTCATTATGAACCGACAGCCTACACTCCACAAAGCTTCTATGATGGGGCACAAGGTTAGAGTTTTGCCAGGGGAAAAGACACTTCGTTTACATTATGCCAACACCGGTGCCTACAATGCAGATTTCGACGGTGATGAGATGAATATGCACTTTCCGCAAAATGAAAATGCTAGGGCTGAAGCTATGATGCTGGCCAACACGGATTCTCAGTACCTGTCTCCAACTTCGGGTAAGCCATTGCGTGGTTTAATTCAGGACCATATTTCTGCGGGAATTTGGCTCACCAACAAAGACACCTTCTTTACCAAGGAGCAATATCAACAGCTGATTTATGGCAGTGTGCGACCGGAAGACGGACACACAACTCAGACTAGAATCGTTACGGTTCCACCTGCTATCATGAAACCCCGCCCGTTGTGGACAGGTAAGCAAGTTATCACTACATGTTTGTTGAACGTTAAACCTCTCGACAGACCAGGTTTGAACTTGGAATCCAAAAACAAGATTAAGAACAGTTATTGGGGTGAAGGGTCGTCAGAGAACACTGTGGTTTTCAAGAACGGCCAGCTTCTTTGTGGTATTCTTGACAAGTCTCAATATGGTGCAGCCGACCATGGTGTGGTTCACTCTGTTTATGAAATTTACGGAGCTCAGACTGCTGGAAAATTTTTAAGTGTGTTGGGTCGACTTTTCACTAAGTATATAATGTCCATCGGGTTCACTTGTGGAATGGAGGACTTATACTTAACTGAGGAGGGTAATAGATGGCGCCGTGAGATTCTGGACAACTCCGTTGACACTGGTCGCCAGGCTGCAGTTGAAGTGGCAAACCTTCCAAAGGAGACAAAGAACAACGATCCCTTGCTTATTGAGCGTTTGGAGGAGATTCTCAGAGATGATGAGAAGCTTGGTATTTTGGATGCTATTACTCAATCCAAGGTTAATGCCATTACCTCAAGTGTAGTCTCTAAATGTATCCCAGCTGGTACACAAAAGAAATTCCCTCAGAATAACATGCAGTCTATGGCGTTATCTGGTGCTAAGGGTTCGAATGTGAACGTTTCCCAAATTATGTGTATGCTGGGTCAACAGGCATTAGAGGGCAGAAGAGTACCAGTAATGGTAAGTGGAAAGACCCTACCTTCATTTAAACCATTTGAGACTGCTGCTAAAGCGGGTGGCTATATTGCTGGTCGATTCTTTTCCGGTATCAAACCTCAGGAGTATTATTTCCATTGTATGGCGGGTCGCGAGGGTCTTATTGATACCGCCGTCAAGACAGCAAACTCCGGTTATTTGCAGAGATGTTTGATTAAACAACTTGAGGGTATTCATACCTCCTACGATAATACTGTTCGCGATAGTGACGGAACTTTGGTTCAGTTCTTGTATGGTGGTGACGCCGTGGATGTCATAAAGGAATCACACCTGCGGGAGTTTGAGTTCTGCGCTGCAAACTATGAATCGTTATTGCAGAAACATCAACCAAAGAGTTCAGTTGAAAATTTGGACACTGAATTGGCGTTGAGTTACAACAAGAAGGTGAGAAAGCATCTGAAGAAGCACCTAGATGAACCACATTATAGCCATCCAAACAAATATGATCCAGTACTTTCGCAGTATAACCCGTCGAAGTATCTGGGAAGTGTTTCTGAAAAGTTCCAGGATCAGTTGGATAGCTTTATTGAACAGAATCAGCATCTGTTCCCGAACAAGAAGGACAAGGAGAAGAATAAGAATAATCACGGAATGACTGAGAAGAAGTTCCGAGCTCTTATGCAATTGAAGTACATGCAATCTGTGGTTGATCCTGGTGAGTCTGTGGGTATTATTGCTTCTGAATCTATTGGTGAACCGTCTACTCAGATGACCTTAAATACCTTCCACTTTGCCGGCCACGGTGCAGCAAATGTTACTTTAGGTATCCCACGTATGAGAGAAATTATCATGACGGCTAGTGCAGCTATCAAAACGCCACAAATGACGTTGCCAATTAACAATAACGTAACGGATGAACAAGCTGACGTTTTCTGTCGAGGGGTGACAAGAATCCTGCTCTCTCAGTTCATTGATAATGTTATTGTTACGGAAAAGACCGGTATTTCTGAGGATGGCACTAGTTCGCGTTCGTACACTATTAGGTTGCAGTTTTATACCCGTGAAGAGTATGAAAATGAATACGACCTTACTCAGAACGAACTGGAGAAATCCATTTCTAACAAGTTCATTGCTAAGCTTGAGGATATAGTGGTCAAGGAGATCAGGAAGCAAAAGAAGCAAGGATCTGGCGGTGCCGCTCCAAAGATTGGCCAGGCCGTCCCAAGCAACCAAACAGAGCTTGGTGCTAAGGATACTATTGTTTCCAACAAAGAGGACAACGATGATTCTGATAATGAAGATGGCGATGCAACTGAAGAAAAAATGAAGGCTAAGAGTAAGCAAGCTGTGTCCTATGACAATCCTGACGATGAAGAGCTTGAGGCTATGGAAAAGGCACAGAAGTCATCCGATGAGGAAAGCTCTGAGTCTGATACTTCAGACTCTGAATCCGACTCTGATGAGGAGATGGAGGATGCGCCACCGAAGGTCCAACAGTTGACAGGCAAGGCAAAGGAGAGACAACAGGAGGTTGTGGGAGCTCACAGAACTGTTAAGAAGTATAACTTTGATGATGAAAATGGTGAATGGTGTGAGTTTGAGCTGCACTTCCCTGCTGAGACGAAGAAGTTACTCATGGTGAACATCATTGAGAGTCTTTGCCGTAAATTTGTCGTTCGAGAAATTCCAAATATTGGTAGATGTTTGCGCCCGTCGCCTGAGAAGGGCCAACGTATCTTGGTGACTGAAGGTGTTAATTTCCGAGCAATGTGGGAGGAAGATTTGTACATTGATGTGAACGGCATTACAGCAAATGATGTCACCGCTGTACTCAAGACTTATGGTGTGGAAGCAGCTAGAAACACCATTGTCCGTGAAATCAACCGAGTTTTCGAAACATATGCTATTGCTGTTAACCTTCGTCATTTGGACTTGATTGCCGATAACATGACTAGACAAGGATCATATTTGGCTTTCAATAGACAGGGAATCGACTCATCAACTTCGCCGTTTATGAAGATGAGTTTCGAGACGACCTGTCAATTCCTGACAAAGGCAGTTCTTGATGGTGACAGTGATGATCTTCAAACTCCAAGTGCTCGTATTGTTACGGGTAAACCGGCCAAAGTCGGAACTGGATCGTTCGACTTGTTGACTCAAGTCGCATGATAGCTTGTACATTTTACTAATTGGGTTCTATTAATGATATTATAATGTGATAAAAAAAGAGCAAAATTTACTTTTTCTTTCCTAAACCCCTTTATACTTTAATTTCTTGGTCGAGAGCTCCCTCCGTAATACCGAATGTTAAAATACCTCTACAAGTAATTCATAATATGACAGAAATTGCAAGTATTCCTGCTATAATAGATCATGACTTTTAACTAGAAGGGTTGCACGGGCAGGAAGTTTTCAGGAAATCGGGTTCTGTCAGCCGCGGAAACCGTTCCCAACACCACCACATTAAACGTCATCCACGACTCTTATTCGGCATGACGGCCATTGAAGCGGTATACGTTATAGATATTAATGGACATACAATTGTTGATTATCGAGTGAGTTCTTCACCTCCACCAGTGCAATCTTTGATCCCACTGGTCATAGATCCGGAGATGACTTCGCCGATGACTGTGGGGACAAGCGCAAAGAGTAACGTTGAAGAGATTTCGTCGTCAAGGCTTCTGTTTCATCAAAAACACGGGAATATGATTTTCCTAGTTCCAACAAGTTCTAATGTGTCATCGCTCATGCCGTTTGAATTCATTAATCGGTTTGTTGAAGTGTTGGAGGTGTATTTTTCGACCCCTCTGTTACCCATGAAGCTAGAAAATGCCCTGGAAACTGTGACGTTGATTTTGAATGAAATGTTGGATGATGGCTATCCCTATATTACTGACCCTGATCCGATTCGAGACCTGGTACCACATGGAGGTTTATTCAGTAGGTTGTTATCGAGTGGGCCAAAACCGGGACAATCTAAGTTACCCACCGTTCCATGGCGGCGAGCTAACGTCCGTCATACGAATAATGAACTGTTCGTCGACATTGTGGAGACTCTATACGTGATTGCAGCACCATCACGTAAAGTCACCGGAGGGGCGATCCCCTCTTCAAGTTCTGCATTTTACAGCTCATCCTCACATCGCGTGGACTCGGGGGCCAAGCCATTGCTATCCCGTGTTGAGGGCACCATATTCGTTACATCACATTTATCTGGAGTTCCTGATATCCAATTAATTATAGACACAAAGCATAAACTAGAGTTCCCGTCATTTCATCAGTGTGTTGATTTAGGGAAATGGGAAAGCAGTCCTGGAACATTGTCCTTTACACCACCCGACGGAAAGAGTCTCTTGGCATCCTATACCCTTGAAAACACAAGTCTCGGTCTGGTGCAGGCAGATCTACGGACGGGACTAGGGCCAAATAAGGATGAATTTGAAGCACGGGTATGGACTCTTGTGTCCCGAGACGTCAAGTATATCGAAGGACTATCAATAAATGTGA
The DNA here is from genome assembly GCA_030585065.1 of Blastobotrys persicus. Classification (NCBI taxonomy): domain Eukaryota; kingdom Fungi; phylum Ascomycota; class Dipodascomycetes; order Dipodascales; family Trichomonascaceae; genus Blastobotrys; species Blastobotrys persicus. Next base: position 13,557 of record JAJMBO010000040.1, read on the forward strand.
TCTGCGACGGCGCCAAAGTCCGATCCGTCAAAAATATGCGGGTCACTGGAGGAGATTTTCACCTCAATGATAATGGCGTTGGGGAATGGCGTTTCACGGGTAAAACTCCTTTAGGTTGGAATGCGACCTTGCGAGGGACGCTGCAATGTGAAGATGATGTTGAAGATATTGAGTTTCCACGCAACTTGACATTGACGTATAATGTAACTGGTCAGGTCCCCAGTGGCACTAAAGTCAGCTCGTTAAAGATCGTCGGCTCTCGGGGGCTGGGGGAAGGTGTCAAGCCATATAAGGGTGTGCGCTATACGACTCGCATTGGAGAATATGTCGTTCGATAGAGCCCTAAAGATAATATGTCACTAACTATTAAGTGGGACCACTGTTGTGGTATTATCGTAGTCGTAGAGGATTACCCTTGATGCCCACATCCTTGAGCAGTTATATATAAGGGCGGTGTATGTACACATTGCCAAAACACAAAACTTTATGAAGTAACAATTCTTCAACTAATCAATGTAAGTATCAATTATTTTCTAAATTCTGTAACTCAAACAACTAATCGTTCTACGCAGCTATTGAACAGACTTGGGCTTAGCATCAAAGCCGTCCTCCAATACTTGGATGAGCTCGTCTAATCGTGAGATCACGTAGTCGGTTTCTGGGACGTTGCTAAGATGAGCATTAACGTCGCTCCTTATCAAAACCGTGGCTGCACCTGCACGATGGCCGGAAATCATGTCGTCAACAGAATCGCCCACCATGACTAAATGTTGTGGAGGAATTTCCCAGGATTTGGCAATCTCAAGTATTCCTGCAGGATGGGGCTTTGGCGGAGTAAATTCTCTAGTGATAATAGGCGCAAACTCATGGTTAGGAAGGAACTGGGTTAGGAGATGGTTTACAGGAATTGGAAAGTTTCTTGTGCAGATTGCTTTCGGCAAACTTTTTGATTTCACAAACTGCAAGCGTTAGTATTGTAAGATTTGAACAGATAAATATACTCACATCCATCAGTTCGACCAAACCGGGACGAGGCTGCATCTCATGCATGGCTTTTCGCTCAATTGCTTGGAGCTTTTGGTGTGCTTCACCTTGTTCCTTCTCTGGAAGGGAATGGACGTGATCGAGAATATCAACTGACTTATCAATTCCGAGGGCTTCTCTCATTTGTCCTAAACCAGTTAGTCAGACGCTCTAGCAATTGTTCGAGTCACTCACCAAACATCCACGTTTGAGGCTGACACAGTGTCCCATCCATATCAAATATAATTCCTTTGATGACCATGTCTCCTGCCCGGAGAGGGTTCAAAGTCATTCGCACTCCCGTCATGCTTAGATTCTCCAGCTGCTGCCGTGTGTTTCTTGGTCCGCCAGGAGTGCAAGCTTAAAGCGGACGAAGTCGGGCCGACCTATTCCGAGGACCAGCGTGAATACGCTAGTACATAGAATTGAGGACCAAGTTCTAGGTTGCACAGAGCTACAAACTAACAATTGATCAGGATGGGTCCGTTACTCGCCCTGTATTGATTGAATGCTGATTCGGTGTCATGGACAGACATAGGATAGTTTTAGACAGTGATTAAAGAGAAGCGTTTTGGCCAATCTTAAACTTGTAACTGATGCATTTTTTTTTATGCAAACAATTGCACAATTCGCAATTACTCAAGAACATAAGCCACCAGATGACACGAAATGAGAAAGAGAAGGTAAATTGATTAAAGAGCTATTACAACGACATGAAGGGTTCTTACTGCCGGGGTGCCGACGATGAGAGTTGTTGGGAAGTTGTACTGTTTCCCCAGTTAGTGGACAACTGTTAGTGATAAGATGGCGTCCGCAATGCCTTACGATCCGGAGGCCAATCCGTTTGCCAGTGAGACGTCTTCACCTGTAACTCATGATTCATTCGAGCATCAACAGCCGGAGCCCCAGCAACCGCAGGAAGAGCGCTCGTCGTCTGAACAGCAAGAAGCTCGCCCAGCGGGGGAAGACGAAGACGAGGAGGATAACAAACCTATTGGCCAGTCGATTGAACATGCACCATCCAAACCGAAGAAATACAAATTAATTACAAAGGTCACTGCTCTCGAACGCCATGGGAAGAAGGACCCCATCATCCGTTTCGATGCGTACACAACATTGCCTCGCTTTCGAACGACCACATTTCGCGATATCAGACGCACGTACAACGAATTTGTAAAGTTTTTTGACCATTTGAATGGCAACAACCCAGAATGCTTTGTGCCTTCCTTACCCCAATCTGTGTCGTCAGCCGGCGCGGGCACAGAGGAGGACGAAGTCAAGGTCAAGACCCGCATGCAACGATGGCTGGACAGAGTGTCGAGTAACCCAATTCTGGCGCGTGATGAAGAGTTTATTCACTTTATTGAAGGTGATTTTGGGTACACGCCGGTAACCAATAAGCGGCCTCCGGCAACGGGGCTGACCCGCAAGGCTATGAAGCAATTACAACCGCCTCCAGATGAGGTTGAGGAGCTGAGGGACTTTAGGCCGTTGGTAAAATCTACCTATTTGGCCAGCTTGGATGTGAATTCCAAATTAGAAAAGGTGACTAAACATAGACGCTCGTTGGGCCTAAGCTTGACTGATTTTGGCCAGAAAGTTGGCAATTCTGCTAATTTAGAGGAGCACACTGGCATGGTAAACATGTGGCGCAAGCTCGGCAAGGTTTTCATGAGCCTGGGCGATCTAGAGGCCGTAAAGGCTACTTCGGAGGCGGCTTCGTTAGGCGATGGAATTTCTTCTGTAGCCAAAGATGCATATGTGGCCAAGGAAGCTCTTACTAATCGGCATTTGTTGATGCGTGAGTTAGTCAAGGCGCAGTCGACTACAAAGTCTCGTCATCAGACGGCTACCCGCGTCAAGGGATCCACGAATATCAGTCCTCTGAAAGTAGACGAGGCCATTGCAGCTCTGCAAGAGGCTAGTCGCACTGAGGAGCAGCTTACCAACAAAGTTCGACGTGTGAGCGACAACATGCTACTTGAAAAGCCCACACTATTAGAGCACTTTGAGCACGACGTCCGAAATGCCATTGGTGAATATGTTGTGCGGGCAATTGACTCTGAGCGCAGAGCGTTGAGCATTTGGGAGGCAATCAGAATCGACGTCCGTGCTGTTGACGCCAATGGCGGTTTGAGCCGATTGGGCAGAGAAGCTACGCCAGCTAGTCGTCGCTCTGCCATTGCTCAGAGCCAAGGGTTGTCTGGCGACAGTTGGAGCGGAGACAGAGGCAGCAAGCGGGCTCAAGCGTTTAATGAAGTGAATGCGAAGCCGTCAGACAGTCACCCTAATCACGATGATGACGATGACAATGAGTTCGAGGATTCCGAGGAGACCGCAATGGATGCCCGCAACGCTGCTTCTCTTTTGGCAGGATCTACTTTTTAGTCTACGTATTAACTACAAATTTATGATTTCCCCAGTTATACTCCTTCAGTACTCCCCTAGAACTTCTGCCAGCACTGGAAGTTTGGTGATGCGCGTGTGCGCGCGGTCTAGATGGAGGCAACTCGCGAGCAGTGCAAAGTAGCTTCAGAAGCTTGGAAGACGGTGATGGGGCTTTTTGAAAACCTACAACGACAAGCCAATAAATATGGCTTGTGGAAGAAGGCTGTAGGTGGGCTTCCATGGGCATCGCTCTTGGCGGCCATTGCAGGGGTTGTGTGGCTGTTGGTTTTGCCAATGGAGGGTCAATTTCGCAACACGTATATATCGGAGAATGCGTTGTTACCTGGACAGGCTCACACGTACTTTCGGGAGACAGAATGGCACATGGTTCGAGGATATCGTGAAGAAGTACATAGATTGGAGGGTGAAGATGAAGAATATCGAGCCGGGGTGCTCCATCAATGGTTTGAAGACATTGGATTGAAAACTGGCTATCACAAATGGGAGGTGAAGCATGGTGATGAGATGAAGAATGGGACTAATGTCTATGGCATTTTGCATGCCCCTCGTGGTGATAATACGGAGGCAATGGTGCTCGTGGCCCCATGGTTTAATAAGGATGAGGACTATAACGACGGTGGAGTCGCTTTATGTGCTGCTCTTGCCCGATATTTAAAAAAGTGGTCAGTATGGTCCAAGAACATTATATTTGTAGGTACGTCCGATTCCCAATTGTCTATTAGACAATGGGTTGAGGCCTATCATACGTCCTTGGACAACACAGCAGGTGCTATCGAGGCAGCATTAGTACTCGATTATCCTCGTAAGGAGGATTACTTTGATATAATTGAAGTCTATTATGACGGGCTGAATGGTCAGTTGCCCAACTTGGATCTTATTAATACCGCTTCGATAGTCGCTGGTCATGAGGGGCTCCGTATGGTCATTCAAGACGTTCATGACCAGAATAACCAGGGCACATATTGGGTCAGAGCCAAGACTCTACTCAGGGGAATTGGCCATCAGCTTTTTGCTGGAATTAATGGTCCAGGACCGGGCGGAGAACATTTCAGCGGTTGGAGAATAGACACGATTACACTGCGGGCTCATGGAATTCACGGACCAGCCGACATTACGACATTTGGCCGTGTCGCCGAGTCATTGTTTCGTTCAATTAACAACCTTTTGGAGCATTTTCATCAATCATTCTTTTTCTATTTCATGTTGGGTCCAAAGCGATTTGTTTCCATAGGAACCTACTTGCCGGCGGCCATGCTGGTGACTAACTCGTTTATTGTCATGGCTATCTACACCATGGCCGTTGGTGGAGGTGGATCCAACCGTGAGTTAGTACGCCCCGTCGCAGTTGCAACTGTAATATTCGCTGCATGCGCTCTTTTTGGGTGGTTCCTGCTATGGCTTAGTACTGAGACGGCCGTTTACGCTATGCTCATCGCCACGGGTACAACGCATGTGTTGCCTGCTCTGGCCGTACGATTTTTAAAGACAAAAGCGACTCCAAATGGTGTTTTTGTATGCAATTTACAAGCATTGTCGCTTATCCTGCATGGCCTCTTCCTTACCACTCTGGCTACAGTTAATTTTGCACTGGCACTGGTTGTTGGTCTACTGACTATCCCAGTAGCATGGGTTGGTTATAGTCGACAAACTGCTTGGCTATGGCGATTAAGCTCCCCTTTCACGTCCATTTTGGTTTGGGCAGCGTACAAGTGGTATAATACGAAAGACGGTGTCCCTATAGAATTCTTCGCGGCCTACCATGATGCTGTATCGGGCCTTCTTTGGGGATGGCGTGGTTTTCAAGTATGGACTTGGGGGGTTGTTGCAGGTATCTGGCTGCCGACTTGGATAATTGCTATTATTGTGGGGACCATAAATACTACAACCCCATATGTAGATGCTGAGAAGAAAACTAAATAAATTGCTCTAGCAATAATCCTACGCTATCGCATGAATGTAGTTGCAAGTGTCCTGGAGAGTTTTAGTAGTTATCAAGGATAAATAAGCGTTGTTCTTCTAAATAGATTTCATCAATCATCAATCTCAACTACACCCATATCGTCATTATCGCTTGCGTCAATTACGACAATTCCATTGCTGTCAAGATCTCCATCGAGTTTTGGGCGTTTACCAGCTGATTCGTTGACTTCCTCAAGTTTACGCTTCTGTGCAGACGAAGGCGGTTCAATGACTTCTTCCGGAGATGATGCCTCATCCTGTGATATTTCGGGTTTCTTTGGTTTCGTTGGGAAAGATTCTGGCGCATCAAGCAGTTCATAATCGTCAAGCTGAGGGTCAGCTTGCACGTAAAGCTCAAGGTTGACTCGATTTGTCTCCTCATCCTCATCCACAATGGTAATAAAGGAGCCATTTCGAATATGGAAGTCTGAGAGCGGCCTGTCGAGGTTGTCGTCGAAATCAGGGTCATAGATCAGACTGTGGGTTACAACGCTTAATTCTTCAGAATATTTCAAATCCTTTTCTAAAACAGACTTGACTAGCTGTCCAACCGTAAATTTGGCTGGGTCAACCCTGAGAGTGGCACGAGCTATGCCAGATACCACACAGTGAGGATTTGGCGGTTGAAGTTTTTCGGTTGAGAAAACTCTTTCTGGTTGACGCGATAAAAATACCATTCTAGCATCATTCAATCGGTTCTGCAGTAGCTTAAGTGATTGCAGAACGCAAACACCTGCAATAATCGCATTCGTGGTAGCAATGGCAGGAATGATATTACCTGCAATCTGCTTCACCTCAAACTTAGATTTTGTGTCAATAGAAAAAACTAACGAGCGAATGTTGGCCGCAGCAACAACAAAGTCCAGTGTGTCTTCGTCATCTTTGTCAAAAGATATTATGGGCGACTTTTGAGACGATTCCTTCAATCGGGCAACAAGCCTCTTCAAACTGTTCTGCAACACAACCAGGTTCTCTTCCAAATTCCACACCTTCTGATCTTGGGCCAAAATAGTGCTTGCGTCCAATCCAGCAATCTTCTTCTTTACCTCTTCGTTGTATTCAATAGGTATGGGCGCCTTTCGCGTCTTCCACATGGATTCCATAGAAAGTAATCTATGAACATCAGCCTTGAATACTTTGTTGACCAATTTCTTTCCCACATTTTCATCGTTTAATAAACCTTCGCGGAGATCTCTAAGTTCATTCGCCTCCCTTTGCATGTTTTCTTTCTCCTCGGCGTTTTCCGCTTCGTCGGTGTTTTCCAATGGAGCCCCCTCCTCTTCAGCTTCAAATAACTGGGAAAAAAGATAGCTTTTGGCCCAAACGATGCAGTGAATTGGCTGAGAGGGAGTACTTCTAATGGTGCAAACAGGGAATGACTTTGTGGTAGGCTTTGGATTGCAATCATAACACTCAGTCTTGTCGGCTACAATAACCTGGACCTGGCCATTAAACCCGGCGGTACCAGACTCGATCAAAGGTACCTTTGCCGTCAAACAGATACGATTGACATGGCGTCGAGCTTCCAAGTTATCTAGAGCATTATAAACAATGTCAAATTCTTTAAACCATTCAACATTATACTTTTCGGCCATAATATTATCGTGATGTGCGATGATGTTGACGTTTGGGTTGAATTTTGACGCAGTCTCCTTGGCCACCATGGCTTTGCTCTTCTTAACATGCTCTCGACCAAACAAAAACTGTCTATTCAAATTGCTGAGGTCAATAGTGTCTAGGTCAATGATATGAATCTCGGGAAATCCGAGTAATACCAAGTTCTTCAATAGTTCACATCCAATTCCACCAGCTCCAACCATTAGCACTTTCGACTAAATCATAACAATTAATGTATGCTCTTTGGAATTCAATATTCGACCCTCTTACCTTTTTCAGTTTATTATATGTTCCCTCCCCAAGGGACTGAATAGCGGAAAACTCTCGCTTCAATACCATAGTGATATTTCGTTAGTTAGTAAAGTACTTCGTCGAATGCTCAATGTCGGAAAGCCGATTTACTCTTCTGTGGAAATTGGGAGGTGTACCCGACCATGTTACTTGATAAATGTTCTATAATGTCATCGTATTTAATTTAAAGAAAAATATAACCTCAATACACAATATAGTAAAATAATAAAATGAAAAAGAATGAAAAAGAATATATATATATATAAAAAAAAAAAAAAAAAACAATTAGAAATCAGGACTTATTACCAATTCCAGTAAACAATAGAGTCCTAAAGCTTCCATAACCTCCAGTGCATTCTAATCAGATCGGTACTCCGATCCCGATTTCCACATCTTCACGTTCCCCTAACCTCACCTCAGTGCTAATCCGATTCCCCTGCGGAACAAACAAATACAAATACTTCAAATTAATTAAATAACTGATAGTCCAAATTCAAACATCCCTATTTGCACTTATTTCTTGGCTATAAATCGATGCTGCTGCGCCCTTCCTTACAGAACCCCTTTCGGCCTCCTGAATCTGTTTTCCAATACCTTCGGATCGGTAGTTTCTGAATTGGAACACCGATAACTTTGCTTCAAACATTTCATCAAGCTCTTCTAGAGACCTGTTCTTGAGCTCTGGGACGTAGAAGATTGCGAAGAATAACGTGCATACAGATATTGCTCCGTACACGTATCCAACTTTTGCTCCTAGATGAGCATAGGGCGCATTGACAAGATAAGGCACAGTAAAAGAAGTAACAAAAGAAGTTATGACGGAGATGGAGGTTGCAAGCAATGTGGTCTTCTCTCTTAGATGATTGGTGGGTACTTCTCCCATTAGCACGTATGCTAAAGGGGCCCAGGACATGCCGTAGGATTTGTTAAATAACAACAAACAGGCAATCATTGTATTCTGCTGGGCCTTATTCAGGTCCTGATGGTCACTCACGCTTCCCAGAGCTCCTAAGACAAAAAGCCATAAGGAAATAAAAACTGATCCGACTGCAAGGATGGGTCGTCGACCAAATGTGTCAATAATCAAACTCACAGAAAACGACGTGACGAAGTTTGTGGCACAATTGATAATGTTAAACATAAATGGAGAAGGTGAAGTGATGCCTTGGGACTGTAGGAAGACAACTTGATATTGGTTAATGAATGCCTGGCCTGTTATTTGTTGGCTAAACATCGACCCTACCGCGATGGCCGTTCTTCTTAGATTTGGGCCTTGGAACAGGGCTTTCCAGGTAGCGTTTTGGTGCTGCATACTGTCGGCAATGGAAATTAGGTCAAGTTCACAGTTGAGTGCGTCATCTGTAATCTTTTTGGGCCGTAATGTTTTTAAGGACTGGAAAGCTTCTTTCCTCCTGTCTTTCCAAAGAAGCCAGCGTGGAGATTCCGGAACAAACCAATAGCCTGCCAGCAGTATTAATGGGACGACGAATTGCAGACCGGTAGGTATTAACCACGACTCTCTCCCAGGCAGACTGTAAGTTGCATTGGTTATGACGGCTGCAATCAACTGTCCTATACCAATCCATAATTGCAGAGTGGCTACTAGTGCACCTCTCAACTCGGCTGGAGTGGACTCTGATTGGTACGTTGGAACAACAGAAATTGTAATTCCGGTAGCAAGATAGCATAATATTCGTCCAACAGTATATTGTTCAACATGGAAGCTGGAACATTGGAAGATAACACCAACAATCGAGACCAACGCAACAGCTAATACTGCTACTTTTCTTCCAAACCTTTCCATAAGTGGTCCGGCAAGCAGAGTACCGACTAGTTTACCAAGAAACGGTGTAGAGTTCATTATGGAACTTAGGTACGACGGCAACACATATAATTTTGATTCGGGATCGAACTCTCCAAACTCCTTGGCAAACGGTTGCATTCCTTGAACAGAGCTAAATAATGAAGTATCGTAGCCAAAGTTCAGCGAAGCTAACGAGATGTAAAGTGCAACAAACACCAGCTTCGGTGTAAAGAGGTGTCGCTGGCGCCATATTACCCATCGATTCAACCCAATTCTAGTCATTACCTCCTCTTTCCAATACCACCCCGTACAGAACTGATGGAAAGACCATTCTCCTTTTATAAGTTGGCGGAGAATTCTAACACATGAGTGTTACGGCTAATCCACCGACGTCGATCCCCCTCATACGGGCCCAGAAATCCGTATTTATTCTTTAGCGAGATCCGCTCTGGGGCCTCTGTGGATAGTAAGGTAGTTGATATCCTCCTTACAAACGGACAGGAAGCTTAAATATCCTAGATAGGTGTAGGTTGAATGGTCCTTATGGGAACGGAGGTAGACAGTTTTCGGGGGGCGGAGATAGATGCCCGTCCTATCTCCTGCCTCGTCGGTAATCACGTAATAGGTCACGACATTTATATAATGATGGAGCGTAATAACTAATGGAATTTGTCAATAACGAGCCACTATTAGATGCTGTAAAGAATGCAAACAAATAAATTAGAAAATAAATGCGGAGTTTATAGCCTTCGGTGGAGAAGTAGCAAAAAGTCCCATCGTGCGGGTATCGGTTCACACAATGCAGTACTTAAATAGTACGTCGCCCGGTTAATCTCTAGCAGCCAGTATGAGTAGGCCTAACTTTTTGATTATAATTGCGGACGACTTGGGATACTCTGATGTAGGGAGTTTTGGCAGTGAGATTGAGACGCCAAATATCGACTCTCTGAGTGCTGACGGTATTCGCTTCACCGACTTCCATACCGCAGCTGCTTGCTCCCCTACTAGGTCCATGCTTATGAGTGGAACTGATCATCATCTTACCGGTCTGGGCCAATTAGTAGAGTTTATAAAGAACTCTCCAGCGCATCAGGGAAAACCAGGGCATGAAGGTTATTTGACAAACAAAGTCGCAACATTACCCGAGGTACTTCGGGACTCTGGGTACCATACGTTTATGTCAGGAAAGTGGCATCTCGGGCTCAGACCCGCGTATGCACCATGTTCGAAAGGCTTTACTACTTCATTCTCACTATTGCCTGGTTGCGCAAACCACTATGGCTGGGAGCCACAGTTGGAAAAGCCAGAGGACTTGCCCAGGTTTATGGAAACTGCTACAGCTGCCCTGCATATTGAAAACTCCAAATATGTGGACAATGACTCCCTGCCAGAGGACTTCTATTCATCCGACTATTACGCTGACAAGTTTGTGTCATTTCTCAACGATAGACCGAAGGACAAGCCGTTCTTTGGTTATCTAGCCTTTTCCGCACCACATTGGCCCTTACAAGCGCCTCAAGAGAATGTTGCCAAGTATAAGGGTGTCTATGACGAGGGACCAGAGCAACTGAAGCAAAAGAGATTACGGGGATTGGTGAATCAGGGACTGCTTGATCCCAATGTCACCCCTCACCCGTTTGTGAAGACTGGGTCTCCGGAATGGGATGCAATGAACACGATTGAGCGCCAAAAGTCTGCACGATCGATGGAGGTGTTCGCAGGCATGGTGGATAGAATGGACTACAACATTGGCAAGGTAATCAACACACTTAAGGACCAAGGCGTGTATGACAATACGGTAGTGATCTTCATGTCCGACAATGGGGCTGAAGGTGCGTCGTATGAGGCGCTACCTGTGGTCGGCGAGAGTGTGTTGGAGCATATAAAAAAGTACTATGACAACTCTTTGGAGAACATTGGTCGAAAGAACAGCTTTGTGTGGTACGGTTCTTTATGGGCGCAGGCAGCCACTGCGCCTTCTCGACTATTTAAAATGTACTCTACAGAGGGTGGATGTAGAGTCCCGTTCATTTACAAGGATATCAAACCACCCAAAGAAAAGGTTTGTACAGAGTTTGCCACAGTTATGGACCTGATGCCTACCTTCCTGGACTATGCGAATGTTGCAAAGCCGGGCTCAGTCTACAATGGACGGGAAGTTCTGCCAATGCGCGGAAGCTCTTGGCTCCCGTACTTGCGGAATCAAATAAAGTATATCCACGAAGATGACCATATTACTGGCTGGGAATTGATTGGACATGCCGCCTTGAGAAAAGGCAAATGGAAGATCAATTTTGTTGCCACACCAGTTGGACCAGAAGTGTGGCAACTGTATGACCTTTCTGTGGACCCTGGCGAAACCAATGATCTTTCCGAGAAATATCCTGAAAAGCTAAAAGAGCTGATAGCACATTGGGAAGAGTACGCCCAGGAGACGGGTGTAGTTGGCATACAACCGGAATTTGGCACAATTGTCGTTCGGGACCAGATGGAAGACCCTAGGTCGTGGATGAAATACGAATCAAGCAGTTCCATCATGCAAGAACTGAAAAGTCTGAAAGGTCAACAGTAACTACATCGAACTGATACTTAGATTACTGAATGATGTATTAAATTAAATTAGATGCCGGTAAAAAGGCCCCAGACACCCTTCAGGTATTGGACAATTTCATCACCCCCCAATTTAGAGTCACCATAGAGTCGATCGACGAAGGAGATTGGAACCTCTGCAATGTTATAGCCCATGGCTCTTGCACGAACAATCATTTCCATTTGGAAGACATAGCCCTTGGATTGGGTCATGGCAATGATCTTTTCAAGAACTGGCTTCTTGTAGAGTCGGAAAGAGCCAGTGACATCTGAAATGTTGGGTCTCAGGACCACTCGGGACAAGAAATTGGCACCTCGAGAAACCAGCTTTCGCTTCAAGTCCCAGCCGTAAACCCCACCATCACCGGCATATCTGGTTCCAGTGACAATGTCGTAGTCGTCTTCCTTCTGCTTAGCAATAAACTGAGGGATGGCTGATGGGTGATGTGAGAAATCAGCGTCCATAATAATAACAAAGTTTCCTGACGCGTATTGCAGGCCATGTACATATGCAGTGCTATTTGCGGTTAGTCAAATGTGTTTATCTCGATGGAACCCTTCCGAGAGCAGGAAAGACAGCCGGTTTCATGAAATTCAACTCAACACTTCGTATAGAGTTGAACTGAGCAATTGAACCCTGAACGATTGGCAAGCTGCAAAAATTTACTTACCCCAAACCAAGCTTGCCAGGTCTAGGCTTCAGAACGATATGATCAGAGCCATAAACCTTGGCCAATTGTTTGGCAATGTCCTGAGTGCCATCAGGCGACCCGTCATCAACAATCACCACCTCCCAATCGAGGTCACTAATCAAATTAGCAGTGGATTCTCGTATATATTACCAATCCTCCTCACTTTTCACTGAAGGTTTTTGCAAGCAACCAGACAATGATAGGTAGGTTCTACAGCACTGTTAGCCCGAACTCAAGCATGACACATCGCTGCCAAATCTTCTCACTTTTCGCTCATTGTAAGTAGGCAAAATAACCGAATATTTGTTGCTGGCTGATCGCGTAGTAACCATTGTGCTGTTAACTATCTCTGGCTTACTATTCAGGAGTGGCTTCTCCTTGACGTGTTTTCCTCACTGCCGCGTTTTGCGCGCACCCAAATTCCATCTTAGGTCCCTGTCTTTTTTATGTATGTCCCTTATGGTTGTATATGATAGGAATCAGCCCTCGTCTCTTGTTATTTTCACAGGGCCTTCGCTTCGTCATTTTATTGAAAGTTGGTAGTGGCGTGGTATCTGTCGCAGGTCAACATTTTGTTACTACCTTCACTTGGCCTGACAGGGGCCAGCAATTACAAGTAGTTGGAAAATGTAGAGGGGTTACGGCATTCCCGAGTATGTCGAATTAGTAGCCTAACGTCATCTAGAAGGTTATGTTCATTATGGAAGGTCTCCGAGGCAAGCTAAGAATTCTCTCTTTTCAGTATGCCAGCATTTTAGCTATTCGTGGATGAGGAGTATATATCATGCTATGAAATGCTGCATCGTAAGAATCACAATTAACCGTCTGGTGCTGAGCAAATGGCATAAGTGCCGGCTATTGGTGCCGGTAAATAATAATAATAAAAAAAAAAAGGATGCTGAAATTTTAGCGAAAGCTGTCCACGAACACCATACCTACCTTTATTCCACGATCCAAGCAGGTGCTTGATCCATCATGTAGGTTTATAGTCGCCAACAAGCTGTGCTAATAGAAATAGCTGGATGAAGCACCGTATTCCTATCTGGGTTTTTCATTTAATGATATTCAGGGGTAACGTGCGGCTGATAATTACGTAATCCACAAAAAGAAAGTGCTGCTCTGGTGAATAATGAACCAAGGAATATACAGAAGTCTCTGGTGAATTCTTCTGTACTCTGCGCTGAAGTATAACACTTTTTTGGTCTTGTGTTAGTGCTGTAATGGACAATCAAACTCTGTGAATACAGGAAACATTGGGTTGGACGTAGGTCCCTAAGAAGATCACTTCTCTTTCTGATCGCATTGGGCGTGGCGAAGCACAAGGTAGCATATCTGGAAAGCATTGAAATCTTCGCTTCGCTGGATCCTACAAAATTCGGATAGTGAAGTATAAAAGTTGTGCGGCTGAAGGAAAAACTCGGCATAGATGGAAATATATACCTAATCGAGTTAATGTTTCCACGAATTTTGACATCTCGTCATTTTCGTGTCTAAAGCGTCATTTGGAATGCTCGAGTTTAAATATAAGTCCAAACTCTTCTCATCGTGGTGCCTGTGCTAGTCAGAATTACGAGTTGCCAGTGAGCTTGACAGTAATTGTCGCAAATTTTCAGTTCATCAGCCGTTGTTGGCCTCACGTCGTAGGGGTTCTATTTCTCGATTTCACGGGCCACTCGCAGCACTAATAATGTTACAGACGTTAACACTAAGCTTGAGGAACCTCCTTGGATTCCTGAAATAAGGAACAACATTGCTCATAACCATTAACTATGATGAGGATATTTAACATTTGACGTCGTCAGTCTTTGTCGAGACAGACTCATGGATGACTTTAAGGTCTTGGGATTGCAAAATTTCGACTGCGTTCTCTTGACGTTCTGCAGCGGTTCGGAAAGTGCGCTTGCCTCGGGCAAACCAATAAACAAGAGCATAGGTGACATAAATGCCCAGAACTACGCAAATGTAGTTCATGTTTCCTGCAGTCGCAGGCATGACTGCGGGAAACGAAAAGAATACCAAGGCAAAGAGGGCATAGCCCAAGCAAATGAAATTGGCGGCATAGCCCCACTTGCCGAGCCAGAAGGAGCCGTGAGTAATGTTGTCACGGCCATAGAACAAAAGACATAGAACTGGGATGGAATAAGAAAGCAATTGGAAAATAAGACAGCCGGTGATGATTGAGTTGAAGGTTGTGGTAGAGCCGAGATAAAGGAGGCCCAAGAGGCCAACCCACACACAGGACATGAGATGGGCATTGAACGGTACGCCCAACCTGGGGTGGACATAGCTCCAAATGTGAGATCCGGGCATGCCACGGTCTCTAGAGAAGGACCAAAGAAGACGAGCTTGCCAGGTGTTGCATGCAGCGTTACACCCCACAGCAGTCAGGACTACCAATAATTCCAAACAAACAGCACCCGCTTTAGAGCCCAAGGCTTGATAATAGAGCTCTAGAATGGGTACACCAGTTACAGTATTAACAATCGCTTCAAGATCCTTAACAGCGAAGAATACGCTGATGGAGTATACAAAGGCAGTAACAAATCCAATACCAACTGTTCCCATGATGGCAATCGGAACCATCTTTTCCGGACGGGGGACCTCCTCTGCAAGGTGTGTGGCACAATCTAGACAAGAGAACCCCCATGCGGGGCCGATAAGTCCTACAATAAAGGCGATGCCGCCTGAACTCCACCCTGTGTTGTTGGTGAACTCGACAAAGACAAAATGTGCGTCTTGATAGTTGCCCCGGGCACATATCAGGACGACAAGCGTAATAAGCACCATAGAGAATAGGGAGATATAAAGGGCATAGGACCCCATAAGCGGAAGAATCTTGCTATGGCAGTTGAACACGAATGTGGCAATGTTGGCAAGCTCATAGGCAATGAACACCTGCCATGCCGCAGGCTCGTATCCTGGGTGTGTCATGGCCCACATACCAATTACTCCTGTGGCTATGGACAAGGTGACGGAGGCACTAGTGAACACTGCACCAGGCCAGGCAAGAGCACCACACATGTATGCAAGAAAACTACTATACTTTTCAGGCGCTAGAATAGTTGTCCAATAGTATTGACCTCCGGAATTCGGGAACGCTGACGCTAGTTCGCTCAATGAGCCGCCAACGCCTAATGCAGTGAAGGCCACGATCACAACCCCGTAGATAATCATCATTGGCCCTCCTGAAGCAATACCCGTCACCAAACTCGCAGACACACCGAACCACGAGTTTGTCAATCCGAATCCGACACCAAGGACCTGCCACACATTGTATCCACGCTTCAACTCGGGTTTATACCCCATCTCCTCCAGCTTCAAGGCATCCTTATCTGTCATACTGTTTAATTGTGTGAATATGAACAACAAAAGTCTTAAAAACTCGCTTGACCCACACTCTTTAAGCCCGTTCGCAATCTCACCTATAAAGTGTATCTACCTGCCCGTTTAGGCACCTTCATCCCGATCGACAATCTTGGACAGTGCCTAACTACCATCACGAAGAACCCAATATTTACATTTTATCCAAATCCCCGAATTTATGAGAAGTAGTGTCTTCTGTTCTTTCGCTCAAGTCTCTCGCTAGCTCCTCAACCCGACCCTAATACAAGTAACTAGCTTTAGAACTGCCCCCTAATGAGCCTCGCTCACCAACCTTCCCGTTCTGGTCATTGGACCCGCTATAAGACATTCATTACCCCACACAAAATTATCACCCAAAAAAAAAAAAAAAAAAAAAAAAAAAAAAAGAAGAAGAAGAAGAAGAAAGAGGAGGAGAAAGAATAATAACATCATCAAACACCTCATCCACTATTCCCTAGTCCTTGCCCACTGTTGTCAATTTTTTCCGGCCGATATTAAATTGTGCGGCTCATCTCCGCATTGATCGGCACGCGCGGCTGAATGATCCACGGATGACGTAGATGGATTATTTCAATTCAATACAAAAGCTACACAGAGCATGTCAGGGCTTGCTCTTTCTCTGCGTAGAGGTGGGTACAGCCATATTCTTGTTCCCTCGGACAATATTTCGGATTTAATATGGTGCCGTGGCCTTAATGGTTTACGTTAGGATTTGCATGTCCGGATCGAATGGGCAAGAATGGCCTGATTTCAGTAATGCAGAATCTCATATTCCGCTTGCTTCAGTGAATTCATCGGCTATCATGCTTTAAGAAATTACACTGTTTCTGTGAACCGTGATGGCCTTTCCTCTTTTGCTCCACTCCTCTCGCCCCAATACAACCCTCAAGTCCCCTAACCTTTATAAAGTCACGTGACCCATGTCGAAATCGAACAATTAAATCCACCTGTATAATAGAGAAATCTTGCAACATAACAGTCTTCTGGCCAACAAACAAACCCTTCAAGCCACCGAACAAATGAACCAGATCAAACCAACAGACCAGACACAGCTTCCGACTTCCGGTCACTACCCGCTCGGTTACCCCATCAACATTTCCACAAAACAAAGTCAAACCGCCATTACACCGCTCTCTCCCCGAGCAAAAGATACTCTAACAACCAATCTGTTGTAACTGAATGTCCTGCCAATGCCAAGTAAGGCAATAAGAAAAGAGAAAGAGCTTTGAGCAATGGTGGGTAAATGTGAGACCGGTAGACATTCGGCCGGAAGCGGCTCCGGTCGCATCGGAACCGGATCTGATTTTCCGAGTCGGCTTGTTATTTTACCCTTTCCTTTTCTTTTTTTTTTTTTTTTTTTTTTTTTTTTTTTTGTTTCTTTCGTTCTACACTTCGAGATATATTTCTCAATCTTGTTGCTTGATATACAGAAAGATGTTGTCCACTAGATCTACTATGCTGCGGGCTGCCACTCGCTCGTCTATGCGAATGTACTCTTCAAGTGTTGCCAAGTTCACTGGCACCAAGAAGTCCAATGGAAACTACACCGTCAACTTGATCGAGGGTGATGGTATTGGTGTGGAGATCTCCCAGGCTGTTAAGGACATTTACAAGGCTGCTAAAGTTCCTATCGATTGGGAGCCGGTGGATGTCACTCCTTCTCTTGTCAACGGCAAGACCACACTTCCAAAGGACACCGTCGAGTCCATCAAGAAGAACAAGATTGCATTGAAAGGACCATTGGCTACCCCAGTCGGTAAGGGCCATCAGTCCATGAACCTGACTTTGCGTAAGACCTTCGGCTTGTTTGCCAACGTCCGTCCATGCAAAAGTGTTGTTGGCTACAAGACCCCTTACGAAAACGTCGACACTGTCCTTATTAGAGAGAACACTGAGGGTGAGTATGCCGGTATCGAACATACTGTCGTTCCAGGTGTCGTTCAATCCATCAAGCTTATTACTAGAGAAGCCTCCACCCGAGTTGCTCGTTATGCTTTTGAGCATGCCAGATCCGTCGGTAAGCCAAAAGTTTTGGTGGTCCACAAGGCTACGCTCATGAAGTATGGTGACGGTCTTTTCCTCGAATGTGTTCAGGACGTCAGCAAGGATTATCCAGATATCAAGGTCGACACCGAATTGATTGACAACACGTGCTTGAAGATGGTCACTGATCCAGGTCAGTACAAGGACTGCGTCATGGTCATGCCAAACCTTTACGGTGATATCATGTCTGACCTCTGCTCCGGTCTCATTGGTGGTCTTGGTCTGACCCCATCCGGTAACATGGGTGACGATGTCTCTATCTTCGAGGCCGTCCACGGTTCCGCTCCAGATATCGCTGGTAAGGGTCTTGCTAACCCAACTGCCTTGTTGCTTTCTTCCGTCATGATGTTGCAACATATGGGTCTTAACGACCATGCTGCTCAAATCGAGAAGGCCGTTTTGGACACCATCGCCTCTGGCCCAGAGAACAGAACCAAGGACCTTAAGGGCAACGCCTCTACCAAGCACTTCACCGAGCAGGTCATCTCTAGACTTTAATTTTATTGTACCAACTCACGTATGAAATGAAAAAATAAAATAGACCTTGATGACCCGGATGTATGATTAGTTTTTTTAGATTGGTTTTTTTTTTTTTTTTTTTTACCTGTAGAAAGAGTTCAGTTCGTTGTCTTACTTTGTTTATCTTATTTCCAGCTCAGACAACATTTCGGAAAATTATGCATGTCCATGCCGTACCGACGTGCATGAATACACGGTGCTTCCGACATCAATCTACTACACGTCTTGTATTAGGCTGGAAAATATACAAATACTAAACACATGCAATTACTAGATTAATCACGATATTTATCCATAAACGACTTGTGGAAAGAAAGAATCTTTTCACCGTAATCATCACCAGGGGCAAGGAAGGTGGTTCGGAAGTGGAAAGTACCCTTTTCTTGTCCGAAGCCGGAACCAGGGATAACGCAAATACCAGTTTGGTTCAAAAGCTCCATGCAGTAGAAGGCGTCAGCGTCCTCATATCCCTGTTCCTTAGCCGCGTCAATTGCCTTCTGTGGCAAGGTGATCTTAGGGAAGAGGTACATGGCTCCCTGTGGCTTCTCACACGAAACGCCCTCCATCTGCTCAAAGGCATTGTAAAGTTTGAGAGCACGTGACTTGAGGGTATTGAAGATGTGGTTATATTCAGCAGTGAAAGATTCGTACGACTCATCGCCGGGTCTAGGAGGATTGACCATCAACTCCATTAAGGCCTGACCGGTCACAACTGGACATAGGGAGATTGAGGCCAACTTATAAATCTGTTCTTGGATGGCGTCCGAGAATCCAACCAGTTCCATGTAGCCACCTCGTTGACCGCACTCACCGATCATACCTTTAGAAGTGGAATGCAGGGACGCAAGCTCAACGTGATCATAGGTGCCAGGCTGCTCTTGCTGCATTTTGCGAAGCACGTACTTGAACGACTTGAACTCGCCCTCGAAAATGTTTGCCTGGTAGACCTCGTCAGCGATAATGACTAAATGGTCTCGAGCAGCCATGTCGATGATTTCACGAATGTCGTTCTCCTTCAACACAGCTCCTGTTGGGTTGCCTGGGTTGATGACCACAATGGCCTTGAGGTCAATGTTCTCGGCCTTGGCCTCAGCAACAATGTCATCGATTCCCTTGCAGTTCGTGCCCCAATCCTTGTTCTCGTCCAAGTAGTACTGAACAGCAGTAGCATTGCAGAGCGTCAAGGAAGCCGAGTACAGCGGGTACTGGGGAATTGGGATAAGGAATCCTGAGTGTGGTGATGCCGACAAGGTGGTCAACAAATTAGTGACTGCATTTGACGCACCCGTGGTAAGATAAATATGCTCTGGGTCAGCAGGGAAGCCATCTCGTTCTTCAATGAACTTGGCAATGCTCTTTCGAATGTACGGAACACCCTTGGAGTGAGAATAGGCACCAACAGACCCAATCTCCTTGAGTAGGGTGGTCGCCCGCTCAATTGCATCCTTCTTGAACAGTCGGGAGCATGTGGCAGTGTCCTTCAGCATGTCAGGGTACTGCAACAACGCCAGTACCTGTCTGTAGAACGTAATTGGCTTCTGGTCAAGCTGCTGAGGGTTGCCAATGTTAGCGTTAATCACGTGATCGAACGGCAAGGAACCAGGCTTTTCCTTGAGCTGGTCACGGAGTTCCTCAGCTCGAAGGGCGAGAGCGCCACGGACGGCGTACTTTGCGTCGACGACGTTTGAATTGAGTTTGTCCAGAGTTAAAGGCATTTTTCTGGTAGTGGAGGAAGAGAAGTAGCGGCCATGAGCTAGCTTAAATAGCGGCAGCCTTCTCCCCGCAGTCCATCTGAGATGTTGCGTCATCGGGGTTTTCCGTAGGAGCTGGATTTGGCGGTTCATCACGCGTTTTCGTCAACAAGTAGGGGACCCGGGCCGGTGCGTGTGGGGGATGAAGCAAAAAAATTAAAATAGCTACTACAGTTAGTATGCGGATTCTAGCGGTGAAATTTAGTTTTAGTGCATGGGAACCCTAGCCTACGCACAATTCCACACACTTACAATTAACTGAAAAGCGTGTTGAGGTTGAGAGATCTCGAACACAGGAACTTGAGAGACTTTTTTTTTTTTCGTTCTCTCTCTCGCACACTTTTCGCAGCCAAGGGCCCGGTCCAGGGACTACCCCACAATGAGCTCAGGCGTATGTGTGAGCACACTTTCCGCCGGTACCCGGCTCTGGCCGCGCTCGGGGATTTCCTCCATTAAGGGCTCCTCCGATGCACGATAACAAGTTTATCGGGCCAATCACGATATCACCCCCCACACTGGCTACCCGGACTCAGAGGCCCTGTTTTTTGGCCATCTCCCCTGAGTCCCGCCGTGCATCTCTCCTAGTGGGGCAGTGATTATTTATCTGTCAATGCACGGTGGAATAATGCAGCGGTTTGGGTACATCTGTTCTCGAGGAAACTGTTGGTTGTTTGTTTTGTAGTTAACCGTTTTTCTGTTTACCTTCTGTGTGAGTAGTGAATTCTTTCTCTTTTCTTGCTTCTGAAACTGTCTGGCGTACGTGTTCTAAGGGTGTCTTTGACGTTAACAGAGGATACTTTTACTTTCCTTTGGGATTCTGCCCTCTGGTCTTGACGGGTATTTTGTTCGTCAGAATAAAAGAAATAAAAAAAAAAAAATTGAAGAGATGATAACTGCGCCCGTCAATTGGACATCGCAACATGGAAAATGTAGGCTGGCAGAAAGCTTTACGCTAGCACTTTCCTCTTGCGGATTGGATAATGACTACATCTTATCCAGCTAGCGCTAAAGTAAAATAATATGGTACAATCATATCATTGGAACTCAGAAATGACCAAGAAACAGGGTGGCAAAAGGAGTGGGACTATTCAGCGTCTTTATCGTTTTCGTATCGCTTTATCAATGCCGCATAGCCCGTGCGGCAGAGTGTCACGTGATGCAGATCGTTTATTACAATAGTCATAATGGAGGGTTTGAGTACACTTGAACAGCGAGCCTGTATCCAGTTGAAAGTAGTAAGAAGGTAGTACAAGGTAACACTACGAGCACTGACGAACCAGGCTAGCATTCAATATGTCAATATGTGGGCAACAACAATGGCAATTTTAAATTTCATTGACAAGGGGATTACAGGAAACTAGTTGCTAGATATTGCATCGCAGCAGTGGTAGGTGGGACTTTCAACTTTTCAAATAGGGGCGATAAATTCTGCCATGGTTCTCCCATGTGCAGGTGGTCTTGAGTGTATTTTGGTTGTTAGGCTTCTTCAACCGGGCATCAGACTTGAATCCCCGAGGAAAACCACATATCATCGGATATTTTAGTAATTCCGGCTGCATAAGATGAAGGGATGTTGGCTACCAAACAATACGGAAAGATATATATACCCATTCTATAGTTTGTGAGACACTGCTCCCCGGAGGAAACAAGGACGGAACATTGTGATAAGCACTGCTATGGGTGTCTAGTTTTATACGAAGCGAATCCTCGTACTACTGAAATAAAGAATTGCTATTGTTTCAACTCTACCGCCGCTGCCAGACCTCCGCTACAAGGAAAATATAAAAAAAAAAATTAAAAGAACTGCTATTGGTTCAACCTCAACTTCGTTTCTTCACCATTTGGGATCAGCCTTCTATCGATCCGCTCTGCAACTAAATAGAGTAAGGAAACACTGGTAACTGCGATATTCCATTTTTTTCAAAATATCACTTACATCCAGGGTTAGGAACATTTCCGAATCCGTACTCAACGATAATCCCAACGGGAGACAAAGTGAAGAAAATTAGAACCGACAAGATGAGCAAGAGAATTTTGGTTCTGATCTCGGGAAACGGGAGCAATTTACAGGCGATTATCGATGCCTGTGCTAATGGAACCATTTCCTCTGGCCATGTGTCGCAGGTCGTATCGTCATCTCCGGGAGCCTATGGACTAACTCGGGCTCAAAAG
Source organism: Blastobotrys persicus (assembly GCA_030585065.1). NCBI lineage: Eukaryota > Fungi > Ascomycota > Dipodascomycetes > Dipodascales > Trichomonascaceae > Blastobotrys > Blastobotrys persicus. Next base: position 35,789 of record JAJMBO010000040.1, read on the forward strand.
GCTAACATCCCAACCTATATCCACGACCTTCATGGTACTTATTACAAGGATATTCCTAAGGAGGATAAGGCAAGTCGAAAGCAGGCTCGTGAAAAGTTCAATGAGGACTTGGCAGAATACATTCTCAAGCCAGAAAACCGTCCGGACCTAATTGTATGTGCAGGTTGGATGCTCATTCTCTCTGCTAACTTCTTGACCCCTCTGGCTGCACACAATGTTCCTATCATCAATTTGCACCCTGCTCTTCCGGGAGCGTTTGCCGGTATCAATGCTATAGAGCGTGCCTACCAGGCCGGCCAGAACGGCGAAATTACTAAAGCAGGCGTCATGATCCATAAGGTTATAGTCCAAGTCGACGAGGGCGAGCCTCTTGTGGTAAAGGAGCTGGATCTTCGCAAGGATGAGACGCTTGAGGACTATACCGAGCGTGTACATGCTTTGGAGCACAATGCCATTGTTGAGGGTACTAATAAAGCGCTGGAGACGTTGTAATTCAATAGAATTTGTGAGTTGCGCAGCAGGTATGGAGATATGCATTTTCCAACAAACAGAGTTTGATAAATATATATTACGTATCGATTTCCATAGCATTGACGTTCGAGTCTACGGGCAAGTCAATGACCTGGTAGCGAGAGCGCACAGATTGGTCAAGAATGGCAGTAGTGCCCCGCTTGAACTTGTATGACTGCTCCTTCTGGGCACGAACGTTGGGTGTTCTATAGTTTCTATACAGTTGCGAGTCCTTTCCGGTCTCCATCACACACATGTCAACATTAGATCCGGAGCCCAAGTCGTTCCAAATACCAGACTCAATTGCCTCCGCACACAGAGCCATGGCCTCCTCCTTATTAATATCTTTGTGCCACTTCGATTCCAATACTGCCATGGCTGCGAGAGATCCAGAACCCAACGACAGGTAGTATCCAACGTCTGTCGAGCCATGAGCGTGGATTGAGAAAAGCTTAGGTCCAGTGGGGTCGACACCTGCAACAATAAGGTAGGCGCCAATATGGCCCTGATATTTGAACAGATGTTGCTTCAACTGAGTCAAACAAGTCACAACACGGGCCTGTCGACCAGTGTAGAGAGCATGCAATTCAACGTTTGAAGAGATCAATTGAGTCACCATCTCAGTGTCAGCAGCAGTTCCGGCACCAGCACACCAAATGTGGGGTGTGATCTTGTGTAGCTTCTCGCAGTTCTTATCCGCCACAATATCTCCCGCGGTGGCACGAGTATCAGCGGCAATCACAACTCCCCCGTCGAATCGGCACCCAACAATAGTCGTACCAGTAGACGTGGCCTTCGGCAGATGAACTCCGTTCTCAGACAGATATTCATTTCGTTTGTAGTTATCAAAACTCAACCCAGGCATCCTTACTACTGCTCAAGACTTGATGGCGTTAGTGGTGGCCATCTAAACTCCCATCGGCCCCTCGGTAGTTTTCAGTCCACCACCTGTATTTTTCAGCACCCAGATAGCCGGTCTACAGTTATCGACTGGATTGGAAATAGCTATTGAATTGTTGCTTTAGAATAAGTAGCTATTGTCTCTGAGAAACTGTTTCATTTGTAAATGAGAATTAGTTGGCTATTTCTTTGACCGTCATGGTGGTCATATCGTAGGGCAATATGTGTCTCATTCTGGACTCTGCTAGCGCAGTAAGTATTGAAGTATTGGAACTCAATTAGTATAGCTTTAACAGATATCCTTGTGTACTTGTGTTCTAAACATGTTTTTTGTATATGTTCAGTCGAGTACTATGAATAATAGTTATACATATAATTCAATATTATCCACGAACTAAATCATGTCCCAGAAAGGAGAAAGCGTCCAATACAAGTACTTACAACTGCTTGAAAACAGTAGATGGAAGGTAACGACCAGAATTGGTCAGACTGATAAAATCAGGTGTAGGTAATTTCAGTTATAATCCTGCTGGATGTCCACATAAAGATGGATTTTGGACATATCATTGGCAGGATCAAGAGAAGAGATGGAAACCGATAGGCATTACGAATAGATTCAATCTCTCGAACGTGTATATATATATATATAGATAGATATGTGTGTCTCCATGTCTATAGATACTACTGCATATATATATATATATCTATATGATACCGACTATTGTCCCTAACTCCAAAAACCCTGTGCGGACAAGCTAAGAAGCTGCCATACTAACAAGTATTCACGAATATTAATTTTCCTACTTAGCAGCATTGGCTGAATAAGAGAGAATATAAGACAATTGAGGACCATTTTGTAAAAATTGGCCGACATATGACAGCCTATCCTTCCCGAGGACAACAAATTCAAGATCCACCTTAAATACATTGGAAATATAGCTTTCTTAGTTTCTAACTTAATGGCACTAGTTTTTTGATCTTCGATAGATGGCATGCATGCATGCATACATGGATCCAGATTTTCAAGCTCCCCTGGTGAAGCGCGCGTCGACACGTCCACATCAAGGGAAGATGGAGTTGGAGCGGAGGTTGAATAAAGCGGTTAGTGAGGGGGAACTTCGGGCGATACTTGAGGAGCTCAAAGAGGCTGATGAGCAGGTTACAGAGAGATTGAACGGATTTATAAGTGGGGCAAGAATTAACCAAAGCCATGACATGAAAAGGTTGGAACTTTTACGGACCCAACTGGGTACATCCCTAGCTTCGTCTTCAGGGAAGTTTACACCAATGCTGTCTGATGCCGTTCAGATCTCAGGTCGTATATCTTCACGGGTGCGAGGGATTGAGTTGGAAAAACATCGAGTTCAAGAGGCTCTGGATTATGTGAGTGACGTCATCTCCCTCAAATCCAGTGTACTAGGCATTCAGGATGCTATGGACTCTAGAGACTGGGAGAGAGCTGCAAATTACGTTAATTCTGCATATCAACTGCCAAATGAGTTGATTGAAGGCGAGTTCGCAAAGGCCATGGTACCTACAAGTGAAATCCCAGATTTCCCCGGAGAAACTTTAGCAGCTGCCGTACGATCGCTCGGGGAGCTCTTTTTAAGAGAATTCGGCAAGGCGGCTGATGCGAAGGATATGGGCAATGTCACAAGGTATTTCAAGCTATTCCCACTGATTGGACGTGAAAAGCAGGGCTTAGACGTATATTCTAAATTCATATGTGGAATTATTACATCACAAAGCCGAACATTAATGCAGACCAGAGGAAGTGCTAACAATATGTTCTACGCAGTTGCCATTTCTCGTTTGTTTGAAAATATTGCCGCAATCGTTGCCCAGCATGCTCCAATAGTGGAGCGCCATTATGGCAAAGGCCGAATGGGCCATGTGGTGAATAAAATACAAAATGAAGCCGATTCGCAAGGGGGATTGATTGTAGATACATATTGGGATGAGAGAAATGTTGACAGGCTATTGACCCAGATTAAGAGTTATGCATTTACTTACCTGGTCAGCAGTTTTAACACTCGAATGTCTTTCGTGTCACGTACAAATAGCCCCGATGTGGGCAGCAGTGGAGGTGCCAGCACTGGTGCTAGGTCTTCAACCGATAGCCGCAGAGGCACTGATGATGATGGCGGCGTTGACCTTAAGGAGGTGGGTAATTTAGTTGGAGAAGCCTCGGTCATGCTGAACAGATGGACACTTTATAGAAGCTTCATTGCTGTCCGCTGGGAGGATTTTGATGATAAACAGAAACATGAACATGAGCAACATAGGGATGGACTGGTTGTGCCTAATGTTTTGAAAGAGAGTGGCTTTGCACACAAGGTTTCTAATAGACTGTCTCCAGCCTTTGAGACAATGGCCACCTTCGTTCTACGACGGTCTGTTGAAAAGGCTTTCCAGATGGATGAACTGCCTAATATGTACCAGAAGTACACTAACGAGGCTCCGTTAGTGTCTTCTGCAGTAGACGACGTAATGTTTATCTTGGCTACATTGGTACGACAAACAATAGAGACTGGTGAATTGATGCTAATCAAGAACGTGTTTGGAAACTTCCGACGCATAATGGAGTCTGATTACGTTGGCATCCTACAAAGAAAACTGCGTGATGAAGCACCTAAGCAACTATCAGCGATTTCACAGCCTCAAAAGCCACAGCCGGGCAGTAAGACCAAGCTTCTGGCTGGTTTAGGCGGAAGTGATGAAAAGCGATTACGAACTTATTTAATTTATTTGAATAGCTTTTCCGTCACATCAAGCTACATTGACCGAATCTTTTCGTCGATGGAACTGGATCAGAACCTTCCGTTTGAAGCAGATGCGGAAGTGGTTCGCACAACGCTATCATCACTGGGCTCTAATGTACGCAATAAGTGCAATGAGCTGATTAATGATGGTGTTCAGGTCATTTTCACTACAGTTCTCAACGTTCGTCTACGGGGTATTTGTAATATTATGTTTCGCGATGCCGACTATATGGTTGATCCCCAGGACACCGACGACCAGAACCTGTCCATCACATTTGCAGCTGGATGGGATGACCTTATGCAGGAGTTCTCAAAAATATCATCCCCAGAAAACTTTGCCAAACTCGTAGATAAAGCAGCGTCAGCAATCTCACGCATGTTGGAGAAATGGGTTTGGTCATTGGAAGGAAAAGTCAACGAGCTCGGTGCCATCAGGCTGGATAGAGATATTAGCAAAATCATTTCTCGTGTTAGTGCCGATGGCTATAGACTCCGAGAAAAGTTTGTCCGTGTGGCCCAGCTGGTTATGATTCTTGGTCTCGATGAGGAGGAAGAAGAGGAAGGAGTCGGTTGGGCCCTTAAAGACGAAGAACGCCAAAAGGCACGTCTAATACGGGTCGAAAGACGAACTTAGTTTAGGCCTTTATATATATATACATACATATATATATATAAGAAGCACGCATTATCCTACATTAATAAATTGAATAAATAGTTTAGTTAATCATGTCTGGTTCTGCTGTGACTGGGACTCCTGCTCCGATTCCACCTTTGACTTTTGCTGAAAAGGAGGCTTTACTGGTTGTGGATCTCTGGCAATACGCATCGCATCGTTGATGGCAAAAAACTTTGGATGACCCATTCCGCATTTGGGGCCATCCGGGCAGAAGCCTGTAAGATATTTCGGACACATGACCTTTCTAATATGTCGTTTAGTACATTTTGGTCCAAGCTTGCAAAATCCTTTCTCATAATTGGGGCAAGGAGCAATCTTAGACATTGGATCAATGTGAAGATAGAGACAGTCAGGGGATTGCGTGCAGAAGCCATTTTTCGAGTAAAACAAACATTCAGGCATCTTTCGAAGATTGTATTCATGCAAGAACTCGCATGCATCACCCTTTTTGCATAGACCTCTGAGCCAATGCTTGCAGACAATCTTGTTAGCGTAGTTTGGAATTACATGTTTATCCGGACAAGCTTTCCCCTTCGGACAATGACCAGCGGCGAAGTAACGACAAATGGGCCGGTTAGGGTCCATGTAATAGCGAAACTCATTTCGCAGGAAATCGTCGAATGTGAAATGGAGATTCTCCGTCTCTGGATGGATAACACTCATCGTATGTCGTTAGTAATTATATTCCAGTGTCTTTCTTGGATGGCCGTTGGGATGTTTGAGCTTCAGACAGAAAAGGAACTTGCCACGCCTAGAAGTTCCAACCTAACCCTAGATTTTTAGACGACACGAACATAGTTACAATCGTGTTCTTCCTACTGTCTCATTTCATTAGCTAAATGCTGGATCCTTACTCCTACGCTGCCCCTTCGCGGGTCCGTGGGTTTGTGTGTCCGTTTGGACGGATTAAGAGATCCAATTTCGTCAACTACGCTGAACGGATGCATAATGCTAGAGAAGTCCGCCTAATTGACGTGACTCCTGATCCTAGAAGTGATAGAGGTACGCTTGAGTGTTTTTATTCATCTTCGATTAGATTTCGAACTGACCGTGTTTGTCTTTAGCAATGTTTTCACCTCAGGGGTACCCCAACGGCAAGGTTGTCTACGATTTTTCACTCTCACCGATAGATCAACAATTGTATTCGTTATATGACCTAGAGCCCTACAGGCAGACGTTAGTAGTGGTTGGTGTGACTCAGTATAATGAGGGCGGCGAACTGAAACTGGTTGAATCTGTCAAGAAGTTAAAAGACACATATCCGAGCGCGCTGGTGCACAAGGTGTTTGTCTTTGGTGTTACGGAAGAAATTAAGGACTTACCAAAACATGCTATACAGATCTTTTCGTCAAAAGCTCCCTCAGCAAGTGAGTTCACGTTAGAATCTGCAATGGCCCAGGTGACCTCGGACTTTTTGGCAGAATTGGCCGTTTTTGCAATTTCTAAGCAGTTCGTATCTATGAAGTCACCCGGTATCAAGGAGTTAGAAGCCCCTGTGGTGGCGTCTCGGCCTGGTGATAAACCTTACAATACCTCGCTGAAACGATATCAGCACGAACCTTCAGCGTCGTCGGTCAACTTGTCACGTCAGGATTCGTTTTCAAAGTCCGGGTCTATTTCTTTGGGTCTAACAGATCGGACTAAATCTAAACAACGGGGAAGAATGTTGAAATTCAATGGTAATTTGTATTTGTTGGCCGGGCGTTTGTCGGATGCACTGAAGCATTTTGCTGACGCTGCAACTATTCTCAAATCTGCATATGATCATCTGTGGTATGCATCATCTCTAGAAGCCATAGGTGTTTGTTTGGTATTACTTTCCTTCTTGGAGGCTCCCGTATCTATCCCTCAAATAGCGCTCTCAGCTACAGCCAACAATCTTACGCACCAAAGCCATCACCCCAGAATGTCTTCGGTGTCGACAACAGCATTTGAATCGACTCCAAATCTACCGCAGCCTCCAGCTCCCACTGCATCTACTCCAACAGCTCAATCCAATCCTGCGTCAACGCATTCTTCCTTTTCTGAGGGAGCCTTTCACCAAACTAACACACATCAGCATCAGCCTTCATTACCTCATTCTCCTTCTACGGGTTCTTTAACAACTTATTCATCGTCAGCATCATCGGCTCAGGCCCCTCCATTGCAAGAGTTCCTACCAGAACTGACGAGCTCTGTCCTTAGATACTACGCTAGATCACAGGGTTCCGCTGAAGAAAGTGTCCCGCAGCTGGTATATTGTGAAACGGTCATTCGATTTTGCAAGCTGTTGGTAGTTACACGGTTAGGAGGTGGTTGGAATGGTGCTGTTCTTTCCGGCATCGTTCGCGGTACAAAAGTGCCCAAGAACTTAACCAAGGATTCTCCGTCCAGCAATATGATTGCCAGCTGGTGCAACAAGCTATATATTACAGAATTATCCAATTTACCAATCCTCGCACAATGCAACATATATTCTGGCTTGGCCAGTATATATTCCTCCGCCGGGCTAATGAGAAAGCGCACGTTTGTGCTACGCGAAATGCTGGTAAACATGATTCCGAAAATAATTCAACCACGGCAGCAAAAGTCAGACCATTCAACACCTTATGGATCTACCCCAGCCACTGCAGGATCGTCTTCGTCAGCATCACCACCAGCTCCTGTCAATGGTGGGTTTGTAACGTTGTTTGACGGAGCACAAGAAAACGGTATACTTAATCTGCTGGATGATCTCTGTCGAGTCTATGGGGCAGGCGATATTACGGCAGTGGGATGTGGATGGAGCGAACTGAAGATTTCCTTCCTTCGGACATGCATATCTGTGTGCGAATCAATTCCAGATCTTGAAGGCGTCATCCAATACTCTGTTTTGCTACTGTCAACCTCATCGGATTCTCTTTCTAGAGACGATCAAATTATGTATTATAACACTATTCAAAAGGCGTTGGATACATCACGTAAGCTCGGCCGAGGAGATATTTCAGCCACTTATTGGGATCCCTACCTCGTGAGGGACATACGAATAACGCCTGCTGGACCATTGGACCCGAAGAAGAGAGCTCGAAAAGAGGCGAGGGAGGGGGCAGAAGGAGAAGTGTTTCTTTACAACCCTTATTCTGCTCAAAAGCAACAAGCTTCTGAAGCCGCCAATGGTAATGTTCGGGTATTGGTTCAGGGTGAACGCGCAGAGTTTGTTATAAAACTCCAGAATCCATTCTCCTTTGAGGTGCAAATTAGTGAGATTTCGTTGATAACTGAAGGGGGTATTGAGTTGGACGCATCGTCAACCAATATCTACCTTCCTCCTGCGTCAATGTATGAACTGCATCTTCCTGCTGTGCCAAGAACTCCGGGAACCCTAACAATATTGGGCTGCAGAGTTCAGGTAGTCGGCTGTTCAACAAGGGACTATTTCTTGATTGACAAGGAAGATCTTCGTCCCGAGGAAAAAGTTAAAAGCATTGGAATAGCTGCTGGCGTACGGGCGCGGGAGCTACAGCTTCAATCGCGGAAATACCGGAAGTTAAACTATGAAGTTATTCCGTCAATGCCAATGTTAGCTGTAAAGTCTATGTCGCTTAATCAGGGATGGCTTATGCTCTTAGAGGGAGAACATTATGTCTTCACCCTGACACTGTCGAACATTTCCAATATACCCGTCAAAATGATCCAATTTCAGTTTTCTGATTCCACAACTGAGCCGTTACTCAATGCTATGAACAGCAAAGAGTTGCCTTTGAACGAAGTCTATGAATGCGAGTATTTTTTCTATCATCGGAAAGCATTGACATGGATAAATGTTGACGATTCTAAAGCAATAGAGATTAACCCGCACCAAACTGGAAATTTTGATATCGACGCTTCTGGTAAGCGTGGAATGACTAATGCCGTTATTACAATTGATTACAGCAGTCTGCCCCAGGGTAATGAAGGGGCTGTGTGGAGTCGACAGTTAACGGTACCGATCAATATCACAGTAAACCCGAGTATCGAGTTAGGTTCATGTGATATCCTTCCATTGGAATCTTGCCAGGCTTTCAAATCAATTATAGGTGAATCAAATGACGTTTCAGAGTACGTACTGCTTGTTGCAGACTTGAGAAACTCGTGGACCCATCCAATGGATGTTACTTTATGGAGTTTAGTTACACAGGGAGAAGGGCAAGAAGATAAAAAGTTAGTGGAGCTGACTGAGACCATTGATCCATCTCGGACAAAACGGTTCCTGATACCAATTAGATGGGTGCCATTATCCTTTGAAGAGATTGAACGACCTATCCCACTGGAATCACGCAAGCAATATATTGTTGACTCAAGCATCGATCAAGGTAGACAGATGCGAGAGGTGTTTTGGAACCGGGAGCATCTGCTAAAGTTGATTGGTGGGAAATGGAGTGCAAAAGAAGGTTACGGTCAGCAGCATAGAGAAGGATCTGTTGAGCTACGTGGACTTCGTCTTTCGCAAAAATTAGTTAACGTACTAAGGATGGAGCGAGTCTCAATATCCATGCGCATGGAACAGGCTTCAGGGGTAAGACAGGTTAATGAAGCCACTTATGAGGTGCCATTGGACGATGAACGGGGCCTGTTGAAAGTCGAAATTACCAACCGAAGTAAAGAGCCTTTGTCAGGAATTTTAAGATTGATTCCTACAATCCGCTACCAAGACGTCAATGTGGTGGATTTTGATGATATAAATCGTAAGATTCTGTACAATGGAGTCCTACAAAAGCCTGTCAAAAAAATCCAGCCTGGGGAAACTGTTGAAGTGTCTTTGGGAGTGGTCTTTATATGCCGTGGAGAGTACGAATGGACTGGCATATTTGAAATTTCCTCTGGTGTCCACCATTTAGAGCAACAGGGCCAACGTCGGCCAATGTTTGTCAAAGCTGTGTAATGTCTTACATGATAATGAATTTATTATTACTTTATGTCCACGGAACTAATGTTCTAGTATTTTTCACTTTCTGTAATTACTGTAGTCAAAATTATTCTTAAAGCAAGCTTGCCGAAGCAAAGTTACGGCATGAGTTAGATATTAGATAGTCAACAACCCTTTACAAATCTAGGTCCAAAACTTCGAGCATTTTCTGTCTAATGCGTTGGTTTCGGTCAGTCATTTGGGCATCTGAATGATACTCTCTGTTATAACTCGAGCCAAAGTTGAGCTTATCTCTAAATGAATAAGCGAAACCAGGACACTGTGGGGACAAGGACTTTGTGCGCACATTAAAGTCGATGACGTCGACGCTGCCGTAAGATCGATTTAGGTAATTTTCACAAACTCCGAAAGAGGAGATGTTAGGAGATGGCCTCAAAGCTTGTGGATTCTCTGCCAGAATATGGAAAATCTGTTGACAGGCAAGAGCCATTGGCTTTATGGCTTTGCTTGCTTCATCAACTTCAGGATGACCATCGTTTCTCAAATGACCGGCAGCTTCCTTGAGATGTGAATCAACATTCTTGAGAATGGTCATTAGGTCATTTTTTGGAGTTTCGATAACAGTGGGCCAGAAGGCGCCATAAAGCGCAATTGGGGAATTTGCTAGGATGTCGGGAAGGACAACTCTCATGTTGTAAATATCAAACGAAGTATAATGCGTGCAGTTGTCGTTATCCTGTACATCTCTCAGAAAGCCCAACAAAGCAGTAAACATAAAGCTTGTAACAGAGATTCCCGTTTTCTTAGACTTTTGAATAATCCTTGTGGTTTCTTCAGGAGTAAAGGTTAGTATCTGATGTCCCATTGGCCCATTCTCCTGAATCTCCTTTTCAGCTGCAGGCTGTGAAATATCAGCTAATGAAGGCTGAACAGCCTCGCATTCCGCCAGAGCCTTCCCAACGAGCATTTGGTGGGTTTCATTGGCGCTGTGGAAGTCCAGAGCCTGCTCTAATGAGGCCGGAAGATGATCGGGCCGTGGTTGGTAATTCTTTTCAATAGTGTTGTGGTTAACGGCACGATCCATCAGCAAATTGAACGTCTTCATTGCGCCTGTAGCTTCAATGCATACATGAGGAGTGACGAGGGATATTTGGCTAGATTTGGGAAAGTAATAAAGCATTGGACAAGTCGGTGGACTAGTGAAGACGTCATAATTTTCTGCCCGGGTTTCTTCAACCACCTTGAACGTCTTCTCTAGCCATTCTTCCTGCTCAGCAGATTCCTTCAAAAGCAAAGTGACAAATTTGCCGTCAGATGTAGTTGCTGTTGCTTGTGGGTACTCGAGTGCTAACCAAAGCCAAGCTAATCGCAGTCGCTCGGTGAAGACTTTCTGATCGAAGCCACTATTTCCGAGGTCCAAAGCGATGGTAAATTTCACGGGCCAGTTACCTTCCCCTGAATCAAAGATTTGTTCGGTAGCTTGTAGCTGCCGAGTCATGACCTTTTTGCCCTTATGAACGTCGCTTGTCCACTCATTCTCGATCGCCTGGTCTGCTGTCATTTGTATCTACGCTATCAACCGTAAGACCAAGACGGTGAAACCGTCTGGCTTATATAGCGCATATCCGGACAAAGAGATCGAACTGATCGACCAGATTAGTCTGGCAGGTGAAAAGAAAAGATTCCTCGTATGCCTGCGGCTGTAGCCCATGCTCTCGTCAAACTCGTATTACTCGACCATTTATTGGCCGCAGTGGACGTCAAATGCATTTCGGCTCAGACATGTACGCAAATGAAAAATTATGACATTCTCCGGAGACGGGGCAAAAAAAAAAAAAAGATCGTCAACGACCAACCTTCTTTTTATCTATCAGTCACCAGATCTTTCTAGATCGGTTAAGACAAGGGAAAATCACTAGAGAAAGGCTTCTTATCATAAACAGAACCCAATTCAGGTTCGATATTTGAATCTCGAGGCGTTAGAATTGAAGATCGGTACATATGCACGTCGCTGCAAGGTTCTGTCCGTTCCTATTCTGAAACACAATTCTGGAGCCCGTTTTAATTCTCTCCTTTCTAAAGGAGGAATTAGGAGGTGCTGCCTTTATTTTATTTTTATTGATTTATGGATTTTTTGGCTGTAGAATTTGTTTCTAGTTGGCTGATGTCATTTTTAGACCTCCTGGAAGTATCGGCCCACATAGTACAACTCGGCTCACTGAATTGATAACCCGAACCACTTCAACTTCAACTACATTTATTCGTTACGGTCAAGATGTAGCTGCCTTGCTGCATCAGGGGTGGCAGTTTATACGAATCTATCGTGTTTTTCGAATTCGTTACTTATAAGAGCAAAAAAAAAAAAAAAAAAAAAAAAAAAAAAAAAAAAAAAAAAAAAAAAAAAAAAAAAAAAAAAAAAAAAAAAAAATGTATAACATATTAAAGTAAAGCAGACTGAAACTGCTCAATGACTGACTCACTCTTGTAAAGGGGGTCCATATATTCACACTTGGAATCAGCCTAAGCGTAACAAGCAGCAATGATGAAACTGGACAAAAAGCTAATCTTGAACGATGGCTGATCCAACATAAACTCTTTCACCCGAATATTGTCCTCTGCATAGCGTGCCATATCAGTAAGCATTGGCAAAGTTCGCTTCTTAATAATTCCTCGGCTCTGGAGGTATTGCAGAGTTAGAAGCCCGGTAACTGTCAAAAACACAAGCAATTTGCTGATTTTACCAACAATATACCCACTTAGCAATCCTGTGAAACTGCCGACACTCAATTGGCCGTAATCCAACTTGCCCCCGAACCTGCTTCGTTGGTCTTGTTCATAATACAAATGTCGCTTGTCAGCAGAGTAAGCCGGATAGGTGGCGGACGCAATGCTGTCATTCAGAATCGGCCGTCGCATACGACTGGTCAATCCCAAGCCAACAGCGCTAACACCAGCAAACGAGGCAATCTTTACCCCTAATGAAATGGGCCCAAAAGCTATTCTAGACATGTTTTCCAGTCACACAAACAAATCAATGCTCTATTTATTTATGTGGTCCTCGTGCCCCGCCTTTGCTCCCAGCTTACGTCATCCCCCAACAGCAACAAAACCTCTCAGCGGCAATAATGAAAGGCTCATATCTCTGGCGCTCGCTATGGTGCAATTAGTTTAAGAGTTTGTATAAGTTGGAACGATTTTATATTGACCACTATAACTTTGATATATATTAAGACAAAACACAGAAGCCGCTTAGAGCTTGTCGTAGTACTCCTCGTAACCTGGGACAACCTCCTTCATACCACGTCTCTTTCTGGAGTCGAGGACGATCTGACCTGGCTTGGTAGACTGGTCAAGAGGATCACCAGGCATGGTCTGCCAGTGGTCGAAGACCATCTGTGGGAAGGCTTGGCCACCAGTGGCCTGTCTCAATTCACCAGTGAAACCGAAGGACTCGTTGACTGGCAAGTAAGCCTTGACGGTGAACAATGGGGTACCTGGACGTTGCTCCTCGGAGACGACCTGACCTCTCTTCTTGTTGAGGACAGAGTAGATACCACCGATGGCGTTCTCTGGACACTGGATTTCGACAAGGAAGACTGGCTCCTGGATACGTGGTTCAGCCAAAAGAAGGGCAGCGAAGGTGGCTCTTCTCATGGTTGGCATGATCTGACCAGCACCTCTGTGGATAGAATCAGGGTGGAGAGTAACATCGAGAATGTTGAATCTGATCTGTCTCAAGTTCTCACCGAAGATAGGACCCTCCTTAGTAGCCCACTGGAAGGCAGCGACAACAGAGTCCTTGATTTCGGACAAGTACTGAACGGCCTTGGTCTGGTCAATGACCAAGTTAGCACCGGAACCGTCAGGACCGAAACACCAGATCTTTCTGGCGTCAGTCACGTCCCAACCGTACTCGTCAGCCATCAATCTAGCACGCTGCTTGAAATCGTCTCTTGGGTTAATAGTACCAGCCTCGATAGCAGCGGCAGTCTCGTCATCAAGAGGCTCAGCCTTCAAGTAGATACGGTTGTGCTTGTTAGGAGACTTGGAGAGAGCAGTCATGGAGGACTCGCCCTCGACGGTTTCTCTGTAGGCGACAACTGGTGGAGAGATCTTCAATGGGATACCAGCGTGGTCGTTCTCCAAATCTTGCAAGCAGACTTCCAAGTGCAACTCACCAGTGCAGGCAACAATGTGCTCACCAGACTCAGACATGGAGGTAAGGACACATGGGTCGGACTTGGAGAGACGCTTAAGACCCTCGACAAGTTTTGGCAAATCGTTAGCATTCTTGACATCGACGGCGACGTTAACAACTGGAGAGACAGAGAACTTCATGACCTTCAAGTTGTGAGCAGCATCGGAGGTGGTCAAAGTACCAGACTTGAGCAAGAACTGATCGATACCGACCAAACCGACAACGTTACCAGCTGGAACGTCATCAATTGGCTCAGTGTTCTTACCCATCATCAGGACAGTACGCTGAATGGCCTTGATGAACAAGTCGTCCTTCTTGCCTGGGACGTAGTTTGGTCCCTGGATTCTGACCTTCTGACCAGACTTGACGGTACCAGAGAAGACACGACCAAAGGCGTAGAATCTACCCTTATCAGAGGTAGGAACCATCTTGGAGACGTACAACATGAGCTCAGCCTTAGGATCACACTCAGCGATACCCATGCAGATGGAGTCGTCGGATGGACCCTCGTAAAGGGTCTCAGCTCTGTACTTCTGGGCAGTAACTGGAGATGGCAAGTGGATGACAATCATCTCCATCAAGGCGTCAGCAGCTGGCAAGAACTTTCTCATGACAACCTTAAGAAGGGCCTTACCCTCGAGCTCCTTCTCATCGGACTTCAAGTTGATTTCGAGCTTTTCAAGCAACTTTGGAATCTCGTCCTTCTTGAAGTTCATGATAGCGTTGAAGATCTTGTAGATAGGATCAAGGATGAACATGCAGAAAGCACGCTCAAGTGGCTTTCCATCGGCATCCTTAGCCTTGTTTGTCCACTTCTTGGTCTTTGGGTTGAAGAAAGAGTCACCCCACAATCGCTCCATCATCTTGACACGGTCAACACCGAACTTCTTGGAGTATCTGTTGGCGAACTGACGGACGGTGAAGGCCCAACCGTGAAGACCAGAGGCGAAGGCAACGGTACCCTTGTCTGGGTAGACCTGGCAGTCGCCAAGAGCCTTGTCACGATAAGTAGAGATGATGACGTTGACAGACTCGACAGTTCTGGCAAAAGTCTGATAAAGCTCCTCCTTCTCGGTTTGCAGCTCAAGCAAGGCACGGTCAATCTTGTTGATGACAACGACTGGCTTGATACGCTCACCAAGAGATTGTCGCAACACAGTCTCAGTCTGGACACAGACACCCTCAATACAGTCGACAACGACGAGGGCACCATCAGTGACACGAAGGGCAGCAGTAACCTCAGAAGAGAAGTCAACGTGACCTGGGGAATCGATCAAGTTGACCAAGAAGTGCTTACCGTTGGTCTTTTGGTCGATTTCCTTAATGTCGTCCTCAGACATCTCACCGTACAAGGAGATGGCAGTAGACTTGATAGTAATACCTCTCTCTTGTTCGTCCTTTCGGGTGTCCATGAATCTGGCCTCACCTGCCTTGGCAGCAGAGATAATACCAGCTCTTTGGACAAGAGAGTCGGTAAGAGTAGACTTACCGTGGTCGACGTGGGCAATGACGGACATGTTACGGACGTTGGTAACCTTGTCCATGAGCTCACGCATTTGCTAAACATAATTGTTAGTATTTCTCCATTTCGTTATAAAACCCCGCCAGAAGTCTTGCTTGCCATCGTGCATTAGAGTCCTGCGGATAGATTGATGATGTCCCATCGGGCCGATAACAGCAAAAAGGATTGCCACTGCGGGGATGTCGATTCCTTTATGAAGGGGGAAACAGGGTCCAAAACCCACAAATCCACTAATAGAACTCTGCCAAAGATAAGCAAAAATTTCAAGGATAGAGCTAAACAGCTTGTCATGTAGACGGATCCCGACAGAACATCATCAATGGCACGCCTTAAACCCATTTAACACCAGCATCATGCAAAGACAAAGACCAACCACTGGAGGGCTTAACGTTGGCAGAGTTGATCAAGCAACTTACATCAACAGTGAAATTAACTAAAACCACATGTTAGCACTGATTCTAGGCAACTAGTCCAAGCGGAGTTTCGGCACTTACCCATTGTGAATGTTTTTTCCTTTTCTTCGGTTTTTTAAAACTTGAAACAACAAAAGACAAATAACAGGAGATTAACAGAGATCCCACAAAAGAGTACTAAAGGATGTCAATTATTTGGACAAAACACGAGAACAAGCGTTGTAGTTGCGTTGGTCTCGATTGGTCTTCAAAAGATTCCTTTGTTGCTCGAAAGAAAATTTTGTGTGAAGGGAAGAAGGGCACAAAAACTTCGGCTTTTTTTTTTTACACCAGCGAATTTGTTTGGTGCTGAAAAATATATCTTGCACATCTCAGTCCGGACTTCAGTTGTCCTGGCAACCCTGTACCCCACCCAGCCCTTTTTTCGTCTATCGACTTTCTTCAGTGGTCAGAACTTTTGCCTTTAAACATTAGATTATATATAGGGAGATATACATATGTATATCTTAAGCAATACATTGTACGGGCTTTTCCTGGTTTTGGTCGGACCATGGTCCTGTCAACGGTTTTAATAACTTGCTCTGCGAGCGCGTACGGCGCGAGAACAATTTTTCACTTTCGACGCCGCACAGCGAATTTCCAGGGGGAAGCAATGAATATTTTCTTCTTTCCGACGCTGTTTCTGCTTTCCGTGTGCTGTGTCTAGGACACCATAGGTCTTGGAAGGTCTCTGCTTGGAACATTATGGGTACTTGAAGGCGATTGAATTGTCTATCATAGTTGGCTCAGACAGTATATAGATTGAGATTACGTATAGGCTATGGCGCAGAAACTATATCTGAAATTTAATCAATATTACAAATCGACACGCTCCCCAACCTGAAGTCGTTCGGCCTCGGAAATAAGGAACTCTTCGCATTCAGTTCTTGACTTCTGTTGGTCAATGAAGTATGTGATGCACAAGGACAGGACACACATTCCCAAAATAAAAGGAAAACCAGTATAGTCGTCGTTTGTACGGTCGGTGATGGCAGATGTGATGAACGGTCCAATCCAACTTGAAGTCTTGTTGACAACGCTGAAGATGGCAAAGAAAATAAACTCCTTTCCTCTAGGACACACTTCGGACATCATTGTAGAGCTATAGGCGTAGTATGGAGTGATAAAGAAGCCGTTATAAGCTTGATAGAACCAGAGCTCCCATTTGTTGTGAATGCCGACTTTGTCAGTCCAAATGCCAATCATTCCGTAGAGCGGTAGCAGGGTGATGAAAATGGAATTGATTGTGAACATTGTTTTTGTGGAAAGATGAAACTTGCGCTGAACAAACCAGTATGTGGCCATTCCGAAAACACTGAGTCCAGAATTGAGAATCTTGAGTTCGGCGACTGTGACCATGTCATATTCAACAATCTTGTTTTGGATGATGGATACTAGGTTATCCGACGTGTTCAAGCCGTCTCCCAACAGCCAGTAGGTAATGATGTAAAGGCCGGTTTGTTTGAGCTTTAGACAACTTTTGACAACGTATGCAATCTGCTTGAAACCAATAGTTAAGTAACTCTGACCAGGAGGCAGTTTTTGGTTCACACGCTTTTTCTCAAGGAAGAACCATGGAACGCCAAAAACTATCCATAGGCCTGTGGCCCAAGCAATGACCACCGAGAAACCCCAAGTGTTGTTTTGAGTGGATTCTTTCGAATCAAGAGCATACAGAATGCCAATAGCAACAGCATGAACGAGAATCATACCCAAGTTACTCACGCCCCAGGCATAATTAGTGATGCGATTTCGATAATAGGAGTCAACTTTATGATATTCGGATTCATTGATTTCTCCATTTCGAAGCAAGTCCTCTTTCTCTCTAACCTTTGGCAGGTTTCTAGCCAATCGAGGGAATACAGCAGTCCAAAACGACTGGGCACCTTGATAAGCCAGAGACGACAAAACGGACAATGCAAAAGCTGCCATCCACTTGCTTTCATCATGAACACCCAGGAATCCAAATTGGACTCCCCATCCTAAGACAGAAAAGCCGATCAAAATGTACGGCCCCCAGGAACCGTAATCTGCAAACGCACCCAAGAACAAGAAGACAACAGTCTGGATAACGAAACCAATTCCTTGAGAAATGAGCACAACCGAGCTCACAGTTCGTTCCATGCCTCCAAATCTAACCACACATCGCTCCGTGCTGTCAGTACATGCGACCTGTCCGTAGGGCGACTTGGTAGGATCGAACGTGGCCTGGTTTACGAGATTCTGGAACGCAGACGGCGTATACGAATATGGTCCAGTACCATTGTTGCCTGCATAGTAGAGCATGTAGGCAGCCAGTTCCCATTTGCCTGTTTTTGGTTGTTCGACAATTTCGGCTCTGGGACCAATATCAGTCTTCATCACCTCCCCATCGTCTACTGTCGTCAACACATCATCTTTCTTCTCCTCGTGTTCGTTCGCCATTCTTTCCCATGCCCTTTCTGCAAATGTGGGTTCTAGGGATTATTTGTAGATCGCCATATCAGTCATCAATTCTAGACCCGGTCGGAGGACTGGGCGGGGGGAGGGGACGGGGGAAGCCAACCCCGCTCTTTAATGTGCAAGTGAAAATCGGATACGGCTACATGGAAAGCTGCATAGACTTGTGTTGTCTTGAATCATTTGCTTCAGACTCTCGTTAGCAATGGATAGAAGAAATTTTCCTTCGGGACGATTTTGGTCCGATCTCAGTCTTCCTCGTTTTGTGGATTGAAAGACGTCTTTATTTGAATCAGTAGAGAAACTCCTTGGCTATTTCAAACAACGATTGGATAGATACTATACCTGTCTAATGTCCGAGTCCTTTCGTTCGCCGGTAACGGGGGAAGTTGGTTCGAGTGGGGGATCGGCGTCGTTATGTCCGATAAACTTGGGAAAAACTCCAGCCAACCCAAACCGGGATTAAAGCATTCACGGGGGATTCCAGACGGTTGTTGAAGATTGATAGCTATAAAACACAAAAACTATTAGTAATCGACCAAAAATTGCCAGGATTGAGGGGCGGGTCGGGTGCCTGCAGTTTTCTTGAGATGCATTAAGTTAGCCGCGTAGTGGGGGAAGCACCTATTGAGACAAGTGCTCCGATCCCTAGAAAGCAATTCAATTTCTTTATGGTCAAGAGTTATTCGTCTATTTGCTATGTTCATCTGATACCCGTCACGCCCTTCTTGGCCAGATGGGGAAAATATTAACTACTCTGGATTGTCCAAATGCCTTAGAGATGGTGAGCCGTTCACGCCGGGTGGGGGTGCGTCCACCGCTATCGGACAATTGTTTCAACAAATAAAAGGGTAGTGATAAAACAAGAATACTTCTTCGTAGACGGAGACAATCCCTAGAATCATAGTATAAATAATCTATTACAATTACAATTGAGAAGACTTATCCCAATTGATATTAGTCCAAGAATCTATGTCCTTAAGGTCTGTGACCTTGCCAGAACCGCCCCAACGTCCTTGCTGGTCATCTCGAGACGTGGCAGTTTCCGGTCTCCATCTCCATTGATGACGGTCCTTTTCGCTCAGAGCGTCGGTTCCGCCAATGGCAACTTTGGCAATGTACTTGCCGACGACAGGAATAAGCACAAAGCTTCGACCGGAATCGCCAGTCGCAAGAACCACATTGTCGTGGTCAGGATGGGTCGTTAAGATGAGGTTTCGGTCTGGAGAATCAGTGCACCAACAGATGCGAGCCTTGACAAACTCCTTGTCAGCAAACTCGGGGATGGTCTCGCGAAGATAGTCTCTCACTCCCTGCTCAGCTTCCAAAGGAATCTCGTGTCTGGCGATGGGCACAGACTCGCCCTTGTCATTCAAGTTAGTGTAGCCCGGGAACTCATTGCAAATCTTCATTTCCCCGCGATCTTCGTCGGCCTCGAAAAAGAAGCCCTTCTCGTAATTGAACATGACCGGAGTGTTCTTCAGCTTTGCGTTTTCCTCGGGCGTAAGCTTTATGTGGGCCAACGTAAAACATTTGGCTTCCAACTGGCCCTTGAAGTCGGTCAAAAGCGCGGTATTAGCTCCAGCGCTCAGAATAATCTTATCAGCATAAACAATGGTCCCAGCCTGGGTCTCAACGCCCACGCACTTGCCATTTTCAATTTTCAAGCCCTTGATATCTCCTTCGGCCCCACTTTTAAACTCCACACCCAGATTTTGTGCCTCTCTAGCACTGCTTTCAAGCGCCTTTCGTGCGTGGACCCAGCCGCCTTCCGTACTGAGCTTGTATCCTTTCCAATTGGTCAACGGCCCCGTGAGAGCTGGGATTTCCTTCCTAAAGTCTTCGGGACTGCTCAAATACTTCAACGGCTCCATGCCTTGTTTCTTACGACGCTCATTCAGCTCGTGCATGTCCTCAAGAGGCTCATCGTGCACGGCCGATACAATAACTCCCACTTCATGGTAATACGGACTGAACACACTATCCTCTCGCCATGCCTTCACTGCCTCCTTCTGCAGCCTCTCATCAGGCGCATCTTCTACAGTATCCTCAACGATGTCCACAATCTTGTTGATATCGTTTCCCGCAGAAATTGGCGATGGAACTGGGTATTTGTCCACACACAATACATTCTTATATCCCTGGCGAGCCAAGTGCAGGGCCGTCGAGCAGCCAAAAGTGCCTGAACCCACAATTACAATCTTTGCATCCTTCGATAGTTCGCCCATCTTTATTTCCTCCAATGCTGCAACCGATTATTCTCCCATGGCTTTATATGCTGCGCCGTTTTCCGCGGAAAAAACATGCGGGGGTCGTGGGGTTGTCCCCCACCCTTACTAAACGTCGTTCTAGAACCAATTCTTCCGACCACGTCGTTTTCACCCGCCATTCAATGCTGTGCTCTTGGTGGCTTGTATTACTCTCTCTATCCATTTCCTAGCCGCCTACTTCTTTTCCTACAGAAAACTTATCTCGTCTTCGGTCCAGACCTAGGTCCTTCCTGCATCCGCGGCTAAACAATTGTCTCCGCCAATTGCAGAGTAGAATTGGTTAGTCACGTGATCCAGTTATATAAAGAAAATGGCCTTGACCACTACCAACAACTAGTCGGTCGTTCTCAGCTCGCTATACTGTTCCAGTGGGCATGGTTCAGGAAGTGGAAAAAAATAAATCAATACATAAATAAAAAGTGCAAGAACGAGTTGAAAAGATCTTGAGCAATCACGTGATCCCGGTTAATCCTTAAGACCAAAGTATAACCAGCACAACCATTTGATACTTGTACACAATGAGCTGCACGGACAGAGTAATAGCCTTGATTGGAAAGAGTTGTCATTCCCAGCTCGACTGTGTTCCTTAGTGAAATGGTTCAACGTCACGTGATCCAACATTTAACCAAGACCAAGGTATACATAATAACACATCTACTCTGTGCTTTTGCACAATGGACACCATGGAAGACCTTTGACTAGAATCGTTTATGTTTCCGTTCCTAGCCCTATACAGCAGTGAAATGATAACAATGCATCACGTGATCGCCGAAGGGAAGGGATTAAGCTGCGGCGCGAATATCGGGTGGCCGAGGGAAGACCAAACGGTACCTTGTTTAACCCGGACAAACGATGGACGCAGAAGCACGGCCGTCGTTTCCCAAGATCAATGTGCCACCGTGCGTGATCAGCCAGCCGTCGATTCTGTCGCACTGGCGATACGAAGCCCGACGAGAGGCGCAATGCATCGTGGACCATGTGTGGCTGGGGCCGTTGGGCATGTCGCGAAACGAAGAATTTCTGGTGCAGAACAACATCCGGGTGCTGGTGTCATTGATGGATCCTCGTACAAACAGTCATCGGTTTGCAAATCATCCGGAAATCAGCTTCCACTACTTTGATCCTGGCAACCAGATCACCACGTCGCTGGCTCTGGTCAGCCAGTTTGATACAATCAACCGCATCATTGATAACGCAGTGGCCAATAACGTTGGGGTTATGATTTTCTGCGAATCCGGCAACGATAAGAGCGCTACTGTGTGTTCGGCCTACATCATGCATCACCTGTCTTACGACTATGTAGCTGCAATTCAGTTCGTCCAATCCAAGCGGTTTTCCATCTCCTTAGACGACGCCAACAAATACGTACTACTGACATACAACGACCTGCGAGCCGCCAAGCGCGATGCTGGCCCAAACGACACAAACGGCGGTCAGAGCAAGCGAGCGTTGGAAGACGATGATGACGTTTATGACCCCGAAGTAAGTGCTAATCATCATGATAGCCCGAGAAAACACCCGCGTGATAATGAAGCCCTGTAGATTTATTTATATATCTATCGCTAACTAATCTGGCATTGGCTGTGCATACGTTCTTCTTTTTTCCCACAAAAAGAAGCAAAAAAAAAAAAAAAGCGTTGAAGCTTACTTCTTAAGAATAGTCACCACATCTTCATCTTTGAGCACGTGCGACAGACCAACGTATTGTGGCTGGTGCTTGACACTGGACCCCCAAACAACCGCATTCTTGAACTGGTCAACCAAGCTCTTGTGGATCTGGTTGCAAAAGTCCTCGACAGTGTTCTTGCCGTCTCGGAGGACCACCGGCTGCTCGTAATCCGGCTGCTGTCCCTTGGGCTTGGTGTAGATACGAACAAGCTTCAACCGCTCCCACATAACTTCTAGCAACTCGTCAAGGTTCCAGCCGTGTTCAGACGATATAGGAACGGCGTTGGGAATTCTGTAAAGAATGTCCAGCTCCTCAATGGAGATAGAGTCAATCTTGTTCAATGCATAAATAACCGGCACGTACCGGCGGTTGTGGGATTCGAGCACGTCGATGAGGTCGTCAACAGAGGCGTCGCATCTAAATGCTATGTCTGCAGACGTGATCTTGTATTCGGACATGACGGCGCGGATTTCGTCGTTATCCAATTTGGTTAGTGGCACCGTGTTGGTGATATTAATTCCGCCCTTCTCCTTCTTCTTGAAGACAATGTTGGGCGGCTGTTTGTTGATTCTAATGCCGAAGCCCTCCAACTCTCGTTCAATCACCTTC
Source organism: Blastobotrys persicus (assembly GCA_030585065.1). Lineage (NCBI taxonomy): Eukaryota > Fungi > Ascomycota > Dipodascomycetes > Dipodascales > Trichomonascaceae > Blastobotrys > Blastobotrys persicus. Next base: position 58,660 of record JAJMBO010000040.1, read on the forward strand.
TTGTGCTGCAGCGGCTTGTTAACGTCAAGCACAATGAAGATGAGACTGCATGTTCGGGCAACCGCGATAACCTGTTTACCTCGTCCCTTACCATCCTTTGCACCTTCGATAATACCAGGCAAGTCCAACATCTGGATCTTTGCACCCCGGTATTGAATCACTCCGGGCACTGTCGTCAAGGTTGTGAATTCGTATGCTGCTGCCTCCGAGTGCGTACCAGTAAGCTTACTCAAGAGCGTGGATTTCCCCACAGACGGGAATCCTATAAAACCAACCGAGGCAACTCCAGTTCTGGCCACATCGAATCCAATGCCACCACCGCCACCGCCTCCTGCTGGTGCGGCCAACAACTCTCGCTTCAGTCGAGCCAGCTTGGCCTTTAGCTGACCCAAGTGGAAACTTGTGGCCTTGTTCTTTTGAGTTCGAGCCATCTCATCTTCGATGGCTTTGATCTTTTCCACGGTCGTAGACATGTTTGTTCCTACCGATGTTTTGAAATCTCCTGCAACCGTTGAAAAGAGTGGAATAAAATTTCAAAATCCCGCGTACCTCTCAGCACGTCTCCGTCGTTTTCAGTCCGACCCGCCCCAAGACCCCGGACCCCATAGCCCAATCCAACTTGAATTCATTAGGCATGAGCTATGGACCAATATTTGAAGATGTTCAACAGCTTGGTCAGCTAGTTTGGTTAGGCCTAGTTCATTCTTGGCCGAAAAAAGTTATGTCAATTTCATCTAATGCTTAGGTCCTAACATTTGTCACCTCTCCCGTAGTGTACCTTGCAATTGTAAGTGTTCGTAATCCTGCACTTCAACGGTTGGAGTGTTGCCGTTTTGGGGTAGTATACTATGCTAATGGAGGTGCAAGGCACATGTATATATCCGTATAGTATATATATATATTCCAGACGTTGGTCATGTACGAGATTTCTGATGGCAACTTTATACTGCCATATATACAATAACGTAACTTAGACACAGAAGAATATTAACAACAACAGAAAAACACTGACATACGACCACAGTCTCTGACTGATTGCTTAGAGGTAGACAATATATTTCTCAAAGCTAAGATTGCGTAAATAAAGCTGAGTTATGTTTTTACGAATTCTGCCTCATTTAAACTAATCACTCTTCTACTGTTCAGGAAACTCCTGTGCTCTCATTCTTCTTGCTTGATGTATCTGCCTTATGTCTAATGTGAACCATCAACTACACTTAACCTTTGGAAGACAAGAAACAAATTAACAAAAATCCTTGTTGCGTAACTACACCTATTTGATATCAAATACAGGTTTGAGGTTCTTGATCAAGAGCCAGTCTTCTCTTGGCACGCCGGAACGGAAGGCAGGGTCCTTAAGAGTGTCAATAGACTTTCTAGAGATATGAGAGTAAAGGAGATCCTTCTCATCAATATGTCTTCCCCACGTTGGCTGGTTGGAACCACCAGCTTCAAGACGCATGGCCACACCAGCATTGGCATTACCCTTCTTGATATGTTCAACAGACTTATGATTGACCTCTAGAGAAACAACCTTACCAAGAGGATAAATAACCTTTTCACCAGTGTTTGGATCGTTCTTGACAATAGAAATCGGAGTGCCGATACGAATGGAGCCCTCCTTAATGTCAACACCAACAATCATAGGGTTACGCTTATTAATGACCTGAATGGTGCTGAGCACACATGGATAAACTGCGTCTTGTGCTTTATCTTTGCGTCGCTGCTCCAAGAGGCGGTTCTGATATGCGGTGAATTCGTCAAACAAGTGATAAATAATATCAGCGTTGAAAATCTTGATACCATTCTCTTCGGCATATTGCTCCGCCTCTTTGTCAATCTTGACGTCGAAACAAAGCATCACGGCATACTCCTTAGCTTTCTCCAACATGGTACTTGCTTGCATCACATCCCGCTTGTATACTGGGCCGATAGCAATGCTCTTGACAGGAATCTTCATGTCCTTCAAGAAATCAAGAAGTGCTTCCAACGCACCCAAAGTAGAGGCTTGGACGCAAACACCGTTGCCAGTCTTGTCAACAGAGTCCAAGAGACCAGTCAAATCGTCCATAACGTCGTCCATAAGGTCTTCCTCATCATCATCAGGCCCAACCAACAAAAGACGAGAACCAGCAACAGCCTTGTCAAGATCGTTAGCTGCAATCTTGACACCCAAAGCTGCCTTGACCTCCTTGTGATGCACATATGCAGACTTCACACGCAGTTCTCGTAATGGCTGTGGCGTTAATAATGCTCTAACATTTGTCGCAATCGGACCGTTCTGCCCACACAAGACTATTCTATCTCCTTCCCTTAAGACACCGTTGGAAAGAACCACATCAATGGTGGTACCGAAACCTTCGATAACCTTGACTTCCAAGACGGTAGCTTCCAAGTGGGACAGGTACATCAGTTGCTTGCTCATTCTGGTCTGGGTAAGCTCCAGAAGCAAGTACAACAAGTCTGGAACACCTTCACCAGTGACAGCAGATGTTGGAACCAACGAGACATTCTTACCAAGGTTCTTATTTTGATAATAAACTTCACTGTTTAGACCTTGTTCGGCGAATGCAAGTTTAGTCTTTTCCAGACGATCTTGGAATTCTCGCTGAACTGACGAGTTCTGCTTTGCAAGAGAATCTCTAAACGAGTTGTTTGGTGTAGCCTCCCAGCTGTAAAGACGATCGATCTTGTTAAGGGCAACAACAAACGGAGTCTTTCGATCTCTAAGAAGTCTGATGGATTCCAGGGTTTGAGGCTCCAAACCGTGCATGATATCAACCACCAAAATGGCAATGTTACACAGCGAAGAACCACGAGATCTCAAATTGGTGAAGGACTCGTGACCGGGTGTATCAATGACTAAAAGACCTGGCACATTGTACGTTGGCTTGACGTATTTTTCCATAACCTTAGTTTTATTTTCGATTGCATCGATTGGGAAGTAGGTAGCACCGATTTGCTGAGTAATACCACCAGCTTCACCCTCTTGAACGTTGGTTTGACGAACTTTATCCAAAAGCTTGGTTTTACCAGTATCGACGTGACCGAGAATACAGCAGATTGGAGATCTAAGATCCTGGGCATTGGCGCTGGCAAGGGCACCTTTCTTTCGCTCCTCTCGCTTCTCGTTGATCTCAGCTTTTCTCTGAGCGCTTACCTGCTTGCCCTTCTCCAGAACAGACGCTTCATTTTCAGCAGAAGCCTTCTTCTTAGCTTCTTCCTCCTTCTTTCTTCTACGTTCCTCGTCGGCCTTCTTTTTAGCTTCAGCAGCGGCAGCCTCTTCTTGCGCCTTCTTCTCACGCTCTTCCTCCTCCTTGCGTCGCTGCTTCTCTTCATCATCAATCAAAGCCTCCCAGTCTTCCTTCACTTCACCATCGGAATCCAAAGCAGCTTCCCAATCGTCCAAAACGTCGTCTTCCTCTTCAGCTTCCTTAGGCTTTTCGACCTCAGCTTCTTTTGGCTGCTCCTCTTTTACCGGTTCTGCTTCTGCTTCTGGTTCTGGAGTAGCGGCAGGTTCTGGAGTAGCCACTGAAGAAGATCCAGAATCTTCTTGAGGCTTTTGAGGTCCTTTCTTCTTCTTGCCATAGACAGGCTTCTTAGGTTTCTCAGCCGCATCACCAAGCCCTTCAACCTTAACACCAGAAGCCAACAATTGCTGACGACGCTTCTCCTGCAACTGCTGTTGTTCCTTTTGCTTCTTTGTAAGTAGCTTACCCTGAGCACGCAGTTCCTCCCGCTTCTGCTTTTCCTTTTCCTTCTTACGCTGTCGAGCTTCCTCCCTCAATCGTTCTTCCTCCTCAGCCTTGCGCTCTTCCTCCTCGAGTCGCCGCAGTTCCTCCTCTTCTGCCTCTTTTTGTGCCTGCTCAGCGGCCTTCTTTGCAGCCAATTGCTTTTGCAATGCTGCAACCATAGCACTCTTCTTCTTGGATTTAGCATCCTTTGGGGCTGCTGGTTCTGACTTCTTCTCTGGTTCCGGTGATTCACTCTCTGGAGTCTGCTCTTGCTTTTTCTCGGGAGTTATCTTTTGTGCCGTCTTCTTTCTCTCTGCCTGGGCCTTCTTCTTGGCCTTCTCTCGCTCTTTCTTTTCTCGTTCCTTCTCCTTCTTGGATTTTATTTGAACAGGGGCCGCTTCAGCTTTCTTAGCTTCTTCTTCGGCCTTCTTTTGCTCTTCTCGTTGATCCTTCTTTTTCTTTGATTTTCTCAACGCAGACATCAAACCAGCACTTCCATCTTCTTCTGCTTGGTCATCTTCGCCGATTCCTTCAGGCGCAGGCGATGAGTCCTCGGCAGGCACGCCAAACTCTTGAGGAGTGGTGTCCATCAACTCCTCATCCTCATCCCAGAAATCGCCACCAGCTTTAGCTTGCTTCCTAACACAAAAACAGTCAGTATCCCATCCAAATCATTCATTTTTTATTCCTACTTACTTTTTCCCCATTGTTATTTCCTTTACTCAATAATCTTAAAGGGGATAGTGTTATTTTAGAATCTCCAACCACCACCTTTCTGTGATATGTGCGTGCTCGCGCTTGGAATATTTTTTCCATGACTGAGTTTACGCACCGTCTCGTATGTACGCGTAAATATCCCGGATCTTGCTCCGACACCATCCTAATATCGTCGTACTACGTTTTGCTTGAAAAGAATTACTCTTCTTTACTAAACCATTGAGTATTGACGGCTGGTTATTATATATAGATTGTGGAGTTACGCTCGTAACACAAAATTGGCTTAGTCAGATATGCTGAAAAGGAGTTCGTCTTCGTATCGTCTAAAACTTATTTCTTATCGTTTGCTGAATCTAACATCTTCTATCGCGAGTATTATGTTGTAATGCAATTAAAAATGCTGTGTGTTTTCAGACTGAAATCAATTGCTGATTGCCAACTTATCTTTTAAGACCGTGGCTGTGAAAAGTCGTACCAGTCAGTTGTGAACGCCACAACTAACGTCCATGAAGATATGCCTTGTCAAACTACTCAGGTAAGCGGCTTTAAATCATTAGCAATACTTTAAACCTCGAGGTCTATTTTCTCCAAGGTGACTTCGCGAGCTAGCTTTTCGCCAACACATCTTACGAATGCAGTTTTTGGAGACTCCTTGGTAAGGTACGACGAGAGGATACCTCCCATAGCGAAGCCGGAACCGAGTGACAGATTGAATGCGCCTGATGTAACAAAACCAATAAGCACGTTATCCAGAGAATATATCCTAGCGGCGTAAGCTGGAGTTCCTCTGTTTGCATAGCGAATCCTGATGGGACTGACTATTTCTGGCTTAACAAAATCTGTATAGTCTTGCAGCAGTTTCCAATCCGGTTTGAATGGATTCCCAATTTCACCTAGAGATGTATATTCCGGCCGCTTGCCCAGGGGCCTTGCTTCCCATGAAGCCCGTAAAGCCTGTGCAGTTTGATCTGCTTGTTTGATGCCAGCTTCTGTGAAATAGTAATCATCAGGGAAATAGAAATGACCTGTCTCATACGCCACCTGATGACGTTGGTCAAGACCTCCAAGACGGACGTTGGACACCTGCATAAGGTTGTGCCAGAAGGGGAGCACCCATCCCCATGGAAGCATTAAGGTCCATGAATTGTCACACCGCTTAAGGAGGATAATCGGAATTTGAGGGTCTTCCGGAAGAATGGGAAGTGGCTTTGTAGGATCATTGTCTGCACGCCGTTCATTAATTCGTTTGAGGGACGATTGGTTTTGATAGCTGTCTTTTCTACCTTGTTGGGTTACCAAGCGAGAGTGTGAAGTCATGTAATCTGGCCAATCCGAGGCGAAGTCTTCCGGCAAGGTTCGCGAAGCTGACGGTTTAAAGGATTTGGGAGGATAAAGCCGAGGATCATTTACCATCATGGTTATGGCAATATTGGTAGGCAAGGACGCGGGATTAGTCAACGTAGCCAAGTCCTTCCATCGGTCATTTTTACGACTATCAACGTCACAGGGGTTTAACACCGTACGCAGGGCCAGAAGACTTTTGGGTCCTGTGATATCAATGGACCCGATTGAATATCTACAATCATAGATTGTCAGTTGATCCAATCCTCGTAACAGGTCAAAAGTTTGCTGAAATATCTCAGGATGGACCCTGACGATCACGGTTCGTTGATCACTGCTATATTCCTCCACTTGCCTATTCCAGTAAACCACTGCGGGGCCAAGAATAGTGCTTGGATTTGCCTTGAGAAGGCCTTCCCACGCTCGACGACCTGTGATATACTTGGTACCGCTGGATTCAGTAGCACCCATTGCCGTTACTGCACTTTTGAGGGTGTCTACATCGCCTTCCAACACCACAGTACCAAAATAGCTTGCGTCCCACGCAATTGCTCCGTCCTGTGTAAGTGCACGATGTGTCGGTCTATAACACTTCTCTGTTGGTGACTGAGCAACAGAAAAGCCCCAACGTGTGACCATATGGGCTCGTTTGGCATGCCACACATGTGTAGGCAGCCAGCTCTTGTTTTTCTGTCGTTTATGAAATCGAGCACGACCTTCCGGTGGCGAAGCCAGCTCGTTAACTCCAGTATGATCCTCGGTTGTCAGAAAGTCCGGCTCGTTACCACTGGTGGCCTTTTGATGGCGCCTCTCCTCAGCCATATTCTTCACGCGGGCATGGCCTCGCACCGCCACCTTCTTTTGCGGCGGTGTATTATCTGTGGCCATTTCCCCGCGTGCACGCGCGCGTAGTCGTTTTGGTACCCTGTCTACGTTATGGCTGGCAGTACGTCTCCTCATACTCCTTGGAGGAGTCTGGAAAGCTCTCTTTTTCGAGGACTTTTTGCTGCGTTCCATGCTCTTTTCAAGCTGATCACTTTCGTACGCCCGCCCTGCTACAAACGCGGGTACGTCGAGACGGCCGTCCTTTAATGCCTCGTCCCCGTTCTGTGTTCGTATCTGTTGGGAGCTGGCACGTTTCGCCCGCTTCTTAGGGCCATCACCACTCTCTGTTGCTCGTTTCATGGACGTGATCGTGTTAGAATGCCTAAGTGGATGATTCCCTGCTGCTTCATTTACATTTACCAATTCAAACACATGGGCGCGTAAAACCGCGCGAAACCCTAACCCGACAGGGACCCCTTTTTTTGAGGTCCTGTTTTATCATTCGTTCATGGGCTCGAATATTGGTTTATGGGGGGGGGGGGGGTTCTTTTAGACGGGGAAATTGGTTGTATTGCGTTCGTTTCTTCGCCAAAGTGCAATGGTCACAAGTACGTGTTATGGTTTAGGTAATTGTTGATAGTCTATATTCTATTACAGAAATGATCTGTTTCTGTAGCGAATGCAGTGCCGATTAACTCTTAAGGGTGAGTAAGTTTTAACAGTGCCGAGAGGTTGTTTAAGAAGGTACTGAGGATACCAGTATGAGACGTAACAATGAGTTTGAGAGTTCCTCAGGGTCAAAGATGTTAGAAAACCTGATTCGTTTCATGGTTTCTGGAAGACAGACCGAGTAGTTCAATAAAGATTTGTTACTTTGGTAAAGAATGAAGTAATGCGGTCAAACGTATTAGTTTAGAGTACAATCATGCTTGCTTATGGAATAGGGATGCATCAGAACCCTTCAATTATTATTTATGCTACAACTATATACATGATTAGAAATCAGTGACACGACCATTAAACGAGTAATCACCGTGACGGAGTGGATCTTGCTTAGGACCGCCAATTTCTCCCGTTTCTGGGTTCTTTTCGCCTTCAAAATCAGCGTAGACATGTCGATACTCCGGGTGAAGACCCAACGCCTTATTTTTCTCTTCCATGTTAACTTCTCCTTTTTGTAGAGCTTCGAGTTCTTCAGGAGTCATTTCCAAAGCCAGTTCCGAATTGGCTGTTCGCTGCAACCTCTCAAATTCTTCTTGATCTTCCTTCGACAGCTTAGGTGGAGCAGGACCGCTATCAAACAACGACGAATATTGGCGCCTAATAGCCACCGAACGAAGCTGAACACGTGCTACTGCCCTGGTTCTCAATATCCTTGTCAAGTACATGTGGTCAACCGTACTTATCTGAATATATGGCGATAGGCCTTGATTAATTTCGACTGTCGGAACTCCGGCGATCGGCCCGGAATTGGTTGGTCGTACAGATTATCAACCAGATACATTCAGTAATTTTTATATATCTGGCGACCGGCCCACGTTCTGAACAGCGGTTTGACTGAGGAAGCTTAGGACTGTTCTGTCTTTGCCCAGAATTGCTATGCTTGGTCGTTGTTCAATTGAGTAATATGACTAACTTTTCACTCGAAACAAACCCTTGGTTAACCAGACAGCGACAAAAAGGACTCGTATACAAAATAATTCCCTCAGTCCAATACGGATCCAAGCAATATTCGGATGGAACAAACAATTGACCAATTCTTCATCTAGCCGATATCGGACTGACAGTCTCCGATATGGACGTGCGGCTGATAAGAGTAACGCCTATGATTGGATGAACCCGATTGCGTGCACAGGCGTGAGTAAGCGATCGCCGGGAAGTGCGTGGGGAAGAAACGTTGGCTTTCTGTGTGTTAACAACTACAGGCTAGTCGATGCTACTTCGTGTATTCAGAACTACATCTCGAGCTAGCTTACCCCTCCCTTCTGTTGTTGCTCGACGAAATTTCACCATGACTCAAAAAGCAAATGATAATTTCAAGCCTCTGCCACAACCATCTATCCATGTAGCTGGCCAAGCTAAGGACGTGTGGAGTGTCATCAACGAAGCAGCAGCTGCTGCCGAAAAGAGTTCTGGAAAACCAGTGGTAAACCTCGGCCAGGGATTCTTCTCCTATTCACCTCCAGAATTTGCTATTGAAGCTGCTAAGAAAGCTTTAGACGTGCCGGCTTTCCACCAGTATTCTCCGACTCGAGGACGACCTTCATTGAAAAAGGCATTGGCAGAGTCTTATTCCCCCTACTTTAACCGGCAGTTGGATCCAGAGACGGAAATCGTCGTGACTGCTGGCGCGAATGAAGGTATGTATAGTGCATTTACCGGGTTTTTGAACCCCGGCGACGAAGTCATTGTTTTTGAACCTTTCTTTGATCAATACATTTCGAATATCCAGCTTCCCGGCGGAAAAGTTGTGTACGTTCCCTTGCATCCACCTAAGGACAATGACACGCGCACTTCTCCGGCTTCAGAATGGTCAATTGATTTCGACGAGTTAGAAGCCAGCATTACGGATAAGACTAAGATGATTGTCCTCAATAGTCCTCATAACCCAACTGGTAAGGTCATGACTCGAGAGGAATTAGAGAAAGTTGGAGCTCTGGCCGTGAAACACAACATCATTATCCTTTCGGACGAAGTTTATGACCGACTATACTATAACGAGTTCACTCGGATTGCCACTCTTTCAGATGAGCTCGCTCGATTGACATTGACCGTCGGTTCCGCCGGAAAGACGTTTGCAGCCACTGGTTGGCGTGTTGGCTGGTTGATCGGTCATCCAGACATGATTCGCTATGTAGCTGCAGCCCATACTCGAATTTGCTTTACAGTGAACAGTCCGATGCAGGAAGCCGTCGCAAGCGCTCTGGTCCAAGCGCAAACTAATAATTACTACAATGAACAGGTCGAAAAATTCCAGCACAAGTATGCTATTTTTAACAAAATTTGGGAGGAACTTGGTCTTCCATATACAGTCCCTGAAGGCGGATACTTCGTTTTGGTAAACTTTTCCAAGGTTCAAATTCCTGAAGATTACGAATTCCCTGAGGAGCTTTATCAACGTGCCAAAGACTTCCGAGTTGCGTACTGGCTAATTAAGGAGATTGGTGTCGTTGCTATCCCTCCGACCGAGTTCTATACCCAAAAGAATGCCCATTTGGCAGAGAACTTTCTCCGATTCGCTGTTTGCAAAGATGACTCCATGCTTGAGGAGGCTGTCGAGCGCCTTCGGGGTCTCAAAAAGTATATTAAAAATTAGTGATAGACCAATTGAGATAATTTATACCAAAACTACGCTTTTTGTGGTCATAAACGTAAAACCCAGTTTCAGCAATGCTCCTTCATGATAAATAATTATAGTTAGTTTAACTTAACCTCGGATGCCGGCACGCGCAAACAGTGGGGGAAGACCAGACCAAAATCTAAGCGGGGGCTCTACCGATATCGGGGGGACGGGGAAAGCTTCAACTTCTGCCAATGACATTGAATATCTGGCTGTTTGGGTATCCTGTGAAGAAATCATTAGCTCCGTTTGTTCAGAATGGGCTTTGGCAACTTCGCGGACTGGACTTTGAGTACCGTTTACTTGAATCAACAAACATCGATGAAGCTTTGGCTCACCTGTATAGCGAGGACGTAGCCGGACTCGCAGTGACAATGCCACATAAAGTAGTATTTATGGAGCACGTTGACGAGGTTTCCAACGAGGCCGCTATTATTGGATCTATTAATACTGTTTATAAACGAAAGGTCGATGGTGACAAAAGGCCGAAAACTATTGGCACAAATACTGATTGGGTCGGTGTACGAGAGGCTCTATTAGAATATTCTCAGAGCCTTGTTAGCCAGTCCCCAGGAAAAAAAGGCATGGTGATCGGTGCAGGAGGTGCAGCTAGAGCGGCCATTTATGCTTTGTGGGAAAGCTTTAAACTGGATGAAATTTATCTGGTAAACAGGTTGCAAGAGGAAATGGACCAGTTGGTTCAACATTTCAAGCCCCTCATTAAGATCAAACCTGTTTGTTCTGTTGAAGAGGCGGCAAAGCTAGACACTCCGTTAATAGTTGTAAGCACGATCCCAGATATTGAGCCCAAAACACAGGGTGAAAAGGACGTGTTCGCCATTACTACTCAATTTCTCACCTCTGATAACGCTGGATGCTTTTTAGAAATGTGCTACCTGCCCACTACAAATACCAGGATGGCAAGAATGGCAGAAAGTCGTCGATGGCAAGTTGTCCCCGGTACGGAAGTTATGATACACCAAGGGATTGCTCAGCAAAATTATTGGGCGGAATTGGACGGAAAGCCTACAACTCAGGTTGTTGATAAGGCCCGTTCTATTGTCAATGAGAAAATAAAGGCATCCAATCTATAGGGTTGATTTAGTAACATATATTCATTGGACGTTTGAGACCGTTCTGTGCACTGCCTTTCAATTCTAATTGTCGTAAAGATAGCTTATATAGACTGCCGCTTACAGATGTCGACCAACAGACACCTCCGTGTAAGCCCTTGGACAAGTTTTACGATTCAAGTTGGAAGTGCGAATTTACAAAGATATTACTCTGCAGAAAAGCAAAGAAATTTAACATCACACGGTTTATTAAATCTATTTAAGTCCATGAAACTATTTTCAATCCTAATTAACGTTAGTAAACTATCGAGAACAAATAAAAGCTCTTGAACTTTGGATCAGACATCCCAGGAAGGACTATCCCGGTCACTGGCATACTAGAATGGGTTCTAAGCGTATGCTACCGAGGAAACTGCGAATGTTTAGGGTAAACTTCTCATCATGACAAAGTTTGAGCTTTCCAGAGACCTCAACTTACAGAAAAATAGATCATAGGTGAATATACCGTGTATGATATCACTGTATATCTTTTAACAGCAGTTAGCACAAACGTCACTCAACACATGTACCAGCACGACAGAGGATTGAATCAGACAACTTAAATACTGGCAAGTACAAGTCAACAAGGCTCACGAGGAGCCTTGCCAACACCTTACGCTATCTGCACAGTCGAATCAGACATAGAAAGAAGGAAAGGAAGTTGGTCTCATCATCCAAACACTACCTGACCTGCTGGGTCCTGTGTAGTGAAAAACTTACACTTTAAGCGCTTATGAGATGAGGAAATTAGCAGGCGCGGCCGTCTCTATTTATACTTGGGACTTGGGGCCCAGAGAAAATTCTCCCAATTTCAAAAGCCCTTCTTGCAATTAGGGCTTTTCAAGTCACGTGAGACACGAGAATATTTGGTGTTTCCCACCTCGGTCCGACGTCAAACGGACGATGGATAACATTGCTAGGAATGGATTGTTAATTAGAGGAATTGTAGTCCTACCATATGATAATTTCGAAAAACTATTTAAAGGACTGTTTCGCACTTTTTTAGAAAATATTGATTTTGTTAACCAACCGCCATGTTTAGATAGTTAGGTATTATATATATCCTCATCTACCCTTGAAACAATGCTAACACAAGCCACGTTGATCAAGGTATGAGTGCTATTTTCGTGAATTCTAAAGGTGTAATCGATTTAGTTAAACAATTAGGAAACCAACAAACAGCCTCCCTGAATCGAAGCTAAACTCAAGCTCCGTTTATCGAGCCAGTATCATCCGAAGCTTTCCTGTGTGACGCCATCAATATAAACATTTCTTTTGACTAGCAGTCATGGTGGTATATTCCTGTATCTGTTTTGCAGCTTCTGTCCTCGATGAGAGTAAGTAGTCTGAAAGGATGAAATTCCACACTACGTGATGGAAGTAAATCCCCACAGTCTACTGAGCCAAATTTCACTGTTCCTGCTCCTCTCGATAGCCTATCTGGTGGCGTAATCCTACAAGAATCCAGGGGCTTATCAGGGAACATCTTGCTAGATTGCGAAGCTAGCGTGCACATGGCTATGATTTCAGCACCGATGAGTAACCTGACTCGGTAATAAGGGTAACCAGAGCATCCCTTCTCGTCCTCAGTAATCCTATGGTGTCTTCTACGGCTATTTTTCTGTATACTTCTGACTATGCAAGAACCTCCAGTTGTTGATCCTGACAAGTATACTTGCCAGTCTTCACCGCCTACACTGCTCAATTATTCACCAGCGGAGATCCGTGAGTCTGCTCTCGATGCGCCGGACGAACCCCGCTCGAAATTTGGCGTAGTCCACACTGCTTATGGGCTTGTCTTTTCCAAGTTAAAAGTCAACATCTGCGTTCTTCAGGGTTCCAATCTCGCCCTTATATTGAACTGAATGTCCATCACTAGTGAATAAGGCGTCTGCGCCATGAAAGCCTTTTCCACATCAACTGGCTGCATTCTTCTGTCTGATGAAACAACGTAAACTGCAAGTTTTCATGTACATGCAATGTCTGTTTGCGAAGCTTTGAAGTTGCTTCTTACTCAATTTCCTCACATGTTCCGTGCATTGAGTGACATCATCACGATCTATTCATCTGCCGTTGCCGGCTCTCCATCCGATGTTGAAGCAATAGCTTCTCACAAATGGCCTCACAGCATCTGATGAACGGCTCCCTTGTTTTTACTGCTACTATTAGTTACTTCCATCGACCCACCGAGCTTGAGTGGATCGACGACGGTGGGCCAATTTATATTGCATTCTTTTCCTTGCTTTTGCTTTCTCTTTTTAGTTTAATTATTAATTTATCTTTTCAACATTTTTCTATTAAAAATAATTCTGTTATTCTTATATTGTAATGCCGGTGTACTTGTGATACTTTCAGAGTTGGCAACTGGTTTCCATTCAGTCCTCTACCTCAGTTGAAGTTTATACACCGCTATACATGTGGAGCAGAGCATACTCTCAAATATCAGGCGCACTTCCAATCGCTGGAGTAATTGGAGCCAGTATTTCAATTGGCCATTACCTGAGAAACGATACCCTATAACATAGGTAGCAACTGGCCCTATCTGAAATAAGGCGACGCTATATATACGTTCTGTAGCAGCCAAGAGACACAGCTGTGACACAGCATACTCATTAAAGGTCAAAGAAGGGTATTATGGGGATACCTGATATTTTTGAACCAGCAGTTCCCACAACCCGGGCATGTATTAATTCTACCACCCTACGAATAAGCTAACGTACCGAGGCCTAATCGGCACTTAAATAGTGTGTGATCAGGTCAATAGCAGCTCCCACAGGTTTGGGATACCCGACTACCTTTACACTTGCATTACGCCCAGGTGTGTTTGTTTCCACTTTCACTTTGGTGTTAGTATAGCGACGAATGAAGGTTATTCTTTGACCATTGTGCCCAATGACTTTACCGATTTCCGCTTTGTGGACGTAAAATGAACGGCAAACTATCTCATTTTTAGAATTCAGCAAATTTTGATTGATCTCGGACAGCGGTATACGCTGGCCATTTGACGAGCTTTCGCAATCTGCCGCCGGTTTATCACCATTATCGACTAGCATGACAGAAGTCTTGTCAACAGGGGCATGAATGTCGGATAAGGCAGAACTGTATAGTTTTTCAGGTGAATACCTCACGGCTGCTTCATCCTCTACTATCGCTTGTATTAACGAAAAAGTTGTAGAGTTCTCAGGTTCAATTGCAATTTTAGCCACATGGTCCAGACTCCCAGGTAGAGGGCTCCTGCTACAATCTACCAATTCCCCTTTATCAACTTTAAACAGAGCTTCATCGCTCAGTAGAAATTGTAACACATTCGTTTCTAAAACTATTATGATCTGCTTCAAAATATCAACAAGGCCTCTGCCATTATCACTGCATACTGTGACCACACTTTCAGGTGCAATCTCTGATCCGTCAAACTCCTCGACCCCAATAGTTTGGCTGACCTTCTCGGCCTCACTTCTGCCCATTAACAGTCGAATCTTCATATGTTTGGATCAAAGATTGTGATAAGAAGGACCAGGCTGCATCTTATTGCCTAATAAGGGGCATTCCCATCGGGCCGGTCTCTATCGAAATGCCTCATTCTGCGTACGGCTGAATGGGGCTTCAAATCTCTTCCTCGTATGATTCTGTATGTCTACTACCTACAGAGACGTGATTCCTTTGGACTGTGTATTTATATAATGTTGTTGATTATGGTGAAGTTGTCTGAATATGCACCTGCTTTGGTATATATCGGATATAGACGATATATAGAATGAATATAAAATATATATTATAGAGTCAACGCTCCACGTTGAATTTGATATGATACGGCTTGTAAAGGCAACTGCGAACTAGAACCCTTCCCAGTAAACGAGCCAATTGAATCCAGTCCCCAGCAATAAGATATATTCACCAAAGTTTAAAGTAGCCTAATTCTATCTGATTTAGTATTCACTATCCATTATGCACTATTATATGCGATTTTATTCGGGGAGTTTGGTTGAGGATCTCGGATCCTTCCCTGGTTGCCGTTGACGATGCGATCAACGACTTCGTCAATGCTGTAATCTTGGTTCTGACCCCAATAATAAGCAGCAAGCCCTGCGACATGAGGCGATGCCATAGACGATCCGCTCATGGTGCCATAGGAGTCTGGACTATCTTTGACGCTGGATCGGATGTCCACACCAGGTGCGTAAACATCCACACACTCACCGTAGTTGGAAAAACCCGCAGGGCGATCAGTGTAGTTCAATGCAGCAACAACCATCTGGCCAACCTTGTTCCGGTTGTTGGAAGGTGGACCGAATTTGCAGGCATCATCTCCCTTATTACCAGCAGCACCGACAAACAATATGCCAGCGTCCACGGCCTCATTAATAGCCTTATTCCGCGAGTCAGAAATCTCACCCACGGCTGAATAGTTGATTACAGATCGCTGGTCGGGGTTCTTCTTGTGATCGTCAATGATCCAGTGAACGCCTTTTATAAAGTTGGACAAGCTTCCACGTTGGTTCGCATCAAGGATTTTGACGGACACAATTTGTGCGTCTTTTGCAACTCCTACCGAATGGCCTGCAGACACCCCTGCCACATGCGTACCATGGCCATTTTCATCTTCATCCTTGTCGTTGGCCAAGTTCACGCCCCATCTGATTCTATCTTTGAACTCTTTGTGGTCGACTCTCACACCGGTGTCCAAAACATAAATCGCAGTGTTCTTGTTGTTGGTGGGCTGAAATTTGTATTCGGACTTCTCGTTCTCAAGATACGTATTTTCCTTGTGCGAGATTCTGCTGAGTCCCCAGGGCGTTTCATCCTGTTGCAAGAAAGCTACAGCTTGAATGATTTCGTCACTGTCTCGCTCAACGATTGCCACATCAGGAGATCGCTTGATCCTCTCGATTTGGTCTTTGGTGAATCTACCGTGGTATCCGGACAGAGTTTGGCCTACTTTCAGCTGACCCTGGACCTGAGAGTCAGTGCCCTGCTCCTCTTCCATCATTCGTTTAACCCATGCATGATGATTGTCACGTTTTTCGACCGCAGATGACAGATGGTCATGAAAGAGAACAATATAACTATCAGAATCCTTAGAGCTGGCTGCATCGGCCATAACAAGCGATAAGCTCGAGATGACAATGTGAATAACGAATGACAGTAGAACCATGTCCGCACCGAGCTGAGTGCATCAAAGGGAGAAACACCATATTTATTCTTCTACAGAACTACAGGGGAAAAAAAAAAGAAAGAACGAAGAAAAAAGAAATGGTATTCCCTCGGTACATATTTCTTGCATGCCCTGTATGTCTTCCAACCACAATTATATTCCAAATTTCAAAAAGTTCCACTGGAAGACAACATCTGATGACTTACTGAAACTGTTTTAGTCTCTGCCAACTCATCGAGCCCAACAGGTGATAACTAGCTGGTTAGTGGACTATCGATAGCGAGGATGCGGATCGTACCGATCGTTAGAGCGTTGAACGATCCGGAGGGAATGTAGGTACCTTGGCCAGCAAGTTGAATGTAAACCCAGAGCATCACACATGGAAAGTTTGAGTTAGAACCTTATCATATCTGTCGGCCAACCCCTTGAAACAATATCTCTGTCAAGACACACCGACTATGTCAGTTCTGTACCTCACCGCCCGCCCTTGATATAAATAACCTGGCTAGTTTTTAGTTTTTCTTCGTCAGTTCTTTAGGCACTACAATTACCACTAGTGTCGCATGTGTGTCTAACCGTTACACCATGATATGAGAATCAAAATGACATATTGTGCAGAAATGGCTACATTATTTGCCATACAGCATGCTTTCAAATATAGGGGCTGGGTATTAAAAACATTGGAGAAAAGCAAGAATGTGACCAAAAATAGGACAGTAGTAGCCTAGATGAGGTCATTTTTGTAAGCGGATACTTACTATTGTGGTCTTTTTCCTTCTTTCAATATTCACTCTTCAGCATACGCTAGGAAAAAATAGCCAAGGATAGATCCGGTGAACCTGTGACTTGGGTAGCCATGTCTATCTGCCGTAGATGTACTCAGTCATGTTTCGTTTTATCCTTTCATTGAAAATTCCACATGATTGCCTGCAAAAAGCTCGAAACTCTAGAAACATTTTCTATTGTCTATCCAAAGACACAGGAATCCACTAAATTGTATATCTATTTGTTCAAAATCTCAAACAAATCCCCTAATTTTTCAGCATAGTATTGAGGCTTGGCAAACGAGTTGTCGTCTGTTTGAAGGATTGTCTCCTCCTTATCAACGCCCGTAAGAACCATAAGAGTCCCGAGTCCCCCGCGGGAGCCAAAGGCAATGTCCGTATTCAATCGATCTCCAACCATGCAAGTTCTCTTAGGCTCAAAGTGTTTCTCCGCTTTGATGCAATCCATCATGGCATCTGACGGCTTTCCTAATGCAACTGGCTTTCGGCCAGTGCAGGTCTCCAAAGTACCCACAATAGTGCCCGCTCCCGGCAGCAGCTTACCTTTCGAGGGGAAAGTAGAATCAATGTTAGTAGCCAAGAAAAGCGTTTTTTCATCCTTCAATTGCTGCATGGCGACTGCCATTTTGTAGTAATTAATGTGCAAATCCAACCCACAGAGCACAGCTCCAATGGATTCATCCCGCTCAACGGCATTCAAAAGCTCGTCGGTCGGATATTGTCGATATTTCTCATCCGTTCCCACTACATACTTGATCCCAACATTGTCGAGTTCCTCTTCTATGCCTTTTTCCCCAACTACCAGAACCTTTTTGTCCTCGGGAAATTCAACCACCTTCTTGAGATAGACAGCCGCACTGTATGAAGACCCAAAGATCTCCTTCGGTTCGACGTTAATTCCAAACCCAGCAAACTTTTCTGTATACGCACGTCTGGACTTTGTAGAGTTGTTAGTGACGAACGTCATTCGCTTCTTGCGGCTTCTCAGCAAGTCGAGTGTTTCATTCACGTATGGCAGCAGGTGGTTGCCTTGCCACAGCACGCCATCACAGTCGAAGAGAAAGTCATCATATTGGTCCAAGAATGCCTCGACGTCCGCCTTTGTTTCTATTTTCTTCGGAGATCCCATGTCTAAATGTTGAAAGAATCAACAGGGGGATGGAGATGTCTTTACCTGACTCAGACTGCTCGGGGGCCGGGAACCCGTGGGCCGATGTGTCCTCGAACCTGCCTGAAGCTCAGCTCTCTCTCATATTAGCGTATTGACGTCTTAATAGATCGAAGCAATTGCTCAGGCGTACCATAGGATCTTGTTGTATTTCATCTATACATTTGTTAACGAACATATGTTGCGCTTCATTATCTGCTGGAGCGTTCCATGAGTAATATATCCGTAATTCCACACCCTCTTCAATCCTTCATACCAGAGGTTTGTCAATTGGCATAAACAAACAGCTCCATTGAGAAAAACCCAAAATGGATACTCAATTCTGTATTACGCTTTAGCGGACTCAATCAATTCATGCATGCACGGGCGCGGAGCACCGACAGCCGGGGCTCCGTGGGTAGTAAAACAAAAATACCAGCAAGATGATTGGCCCAAGGTCCCAACGAGCTTTCGAGGTTTGAATTTTGCACAATAGCATACTTCTGAAGACAGAAATGGTTTCTCAGGATCTCCCTCCCGCCAAGGGTTACGAGCCTATTCAATGGAAGGTTAGTGCGAAGTGTTTTGTCAAGTAACGCGTAAATACTAACTTGGGTCTAGCGAAATCTTCCTGCTCGAGGCTTTCGACCATCTATTTATGCCGCGGCTGTTCTAGGCTTCAGTGCCTGGGGATTCTACAAGCTGATTGCAGTGATTCGTGAGCGTAACGAGCTTGCGCGTGAAAGAACCTGGTCGAGAATTTATTTGCAGCCAGTCTTGGAAGCCGAAGCTGATAGAGATGCTGTCCGACGACATTACTCGGCCCTTGCTAAGGAGAAGGAGATTATGAAGGACGTTGAAGGCTGGGATGCTGAGGAATCTGTCTACAACGACAAGAAGTTCAGACGACCAACTTATGTTTCTCTTCCAAAGTTTTAATTTATGTACGATCAATTGACTGCATTAGACTCGTATGTGTTTTTTTTGCTAGGTATGGGTTCGCTTCTTCAAAGAGGCGGGCGTTGTGCTAATGTATTTAGTCAGGTATTTAGTGCCTTTTGCCAGTTTACATTAGATCAGTGCTCTCTGTGGGGCGAGGATTGGATCTCGGGATTAATTGTCCTACTAACCCAAAATTTAGGGGAGAGTCGATCAAAGTGTGGGATTTAGGGATGACTGAATAAGATACTTAATCGATTTTTGATGGCCAAGGCTCAGCGGGTCCATTGTTGAAAGGACTCCGTCTAGATTTCAGCAGTAGGAAGTTGATTTGCAACTAGTCCTACGGCTAATTCTAATCCAGCTGGCATGAGAGAGGCGCATGGTCAATGGCTATAAAACACGGACGTTAGTTGACCTAAAAACTACCAAATTTATACAAAAACGATGTTGGAAAGAAGATCTGTTTTGAAGAAACTACCGGGAGCTTACTCCGTAAAGGGGCGATGACATCAAATCCCGGTCCCAACTGACCACCAACGAAGGATGCAAACGAGCACTTGGGTGGTATTCTCCATAACATTAGGAGTTCGACTAGTATGTGCAAAATACTCGATAATCCCGGATTGTGATGAAGTTTTCAATTACTGGGAACCATTGCACTTTCTCACCCATGGATTTGGGCTCCAAACTTGGGAGTACTCTCCGGAATACGCCATTCGCAGTTGGGCATATGTGGCAATGCATGCTATCCCAGTCAAGCTGGCCCAATGGGTGGTAAAAGAGAAATACCTATTATTCTACGCTCTTCGTACTGTATTGGCTGCATTTTCGGCTGGGTCAGAAACCGCCTTGTACCTGTCTTTGACTCGGGCCTTTTCCAAGCGAATTGCGACGTTTTACTTGGTCATTTCCCTGAGTTCTACTGGCATGTTCCATGCATCTGTGGCATTCTTGCCGTCAACTTTTGCAATGCATGCCTTCACAATGGCCCTTTCGTACTTTATTCTCCCTTCTTCAATTGTTCCAGGAATGCTGTGGACTGCGATTTCCGGGTTATTGGGTTGGCCATTCAGTCTGGTGCTTATGGTCCCGTTCGCTCTTAACTACTTTGCTTCCACTGTGGTAAGCGACTTTAAGGGCCTTTTTCGCTCAGTTTCAAAGGTTCTTTTGGGCTCAGTGTTGATTTTGTTGCCAGTGTTTATTATTGACTCGATCGCTTATCGGAAACTAGCATTGGTTCCACCAAACATTGTCTTATACAATGTGATCAATTCCAGTGAAACAGCTGGACCAAACATCTTTGGAGTCGAGCCGTGGTATTATTATCTATTGAATCTCAGTCTCAACTTCAATCTCCCATTCATTCTAGCAGCCGTGGCCATCATTCCGGCTTCTTTACTCTCTCCAAACCAGCGAGCCTTGATACTGGCTGTGACTCCATTCTATCTGTGGCTGGGGATCTTCATAATCCAGCCGCACAAGGAGGAACGGTTCATGTATGTAATTTATCAATCGCTTTGTGTGAATGCTGCTGTATCTTTAGAATTCATTTTCCAGTTGGTCCGGAAGCTCAGCTCCAATTCACAGTTAGCCAAACTGTTTACAACTGGATTGCTAGCAGCCTCTACTTTGGTATCCGTTTCGAGATCCGTCGGTCTGGCAAACTACTACGGTGCGCCAATCCAAGTGTTTACGTCCTTACCAGAATCCGCAGCGGGAAATGTTTGTGTTGGCCGCGAATGGTACAGATTCCCGTCGTCGTATTTCTTGGGAGACCATCTCCGGCTCAAATTTGTAAAGAGTGGTTTTGACGGTCTTCTCCCTGGGGAGTTTTACGAGCCTGACGGACTTCCGGACCATCGAATGTGGTGGAATCGTGAAGGAACTTGGCTTATACCCAGCGGCATGAACAGCCAGAACCGCGAAGATCCTGGTAAGTATGTTCGACTGGATCAATGCGATTTTATTGTAGACAGCGCCCTGCCAGTGGGACCAAATGAAGAACAATATACGTCAAAAGCTGATCAATGGGAAAGACTATACTGTTCTAGGTTCCTCGATAACGATAATAGTAGAGGACTGGGTAGAATGCTCAGCATCCCAGGGTTCTTGCACCGACCGACCCGAACACATCTAGTTTGGACAGACTATTGCATCCTGAAACGTGTCTTAAGTGTTTAGCACATTAAGACAGGACAGAATTCGTGAAATGAAGCTACAATGGAGCATCGGTATTTCCTGTCAACACTAATAATATATCATAAGTTAAAATACAGACTTTCTAGTTTTTGGTCAACATAGATTCTCTACCAGGACCGACACCGATCCATTCAACTTTGACCTTGAGATAGTTTTCGATAAACTCGATGTACTTTTTGGCGTTCTCTGGAAGGTCCTCATAAGTCTTGCAGTCGGTAATTGGAGTGTTCCAACCAGGGAGGGTCTCGTAAACGACCTCAACCTTTTCAACCACACCCAAGTCCTCTGGGAAAGTGGTAAGAGTCTTTCCATTGACCTTGTAGGCGACGGCAACCTTGATCTCAGGCAACTTGTCCAAAACGTCGAGCTTTGTCAAGTTCAACGAGGTGTAGCCGTTGATCAAGGTCGAATATCTAAGAACGACCAAATCCAACCAGCCGCATCGACGCTTTCGGCCAGTGGTGACACCGTATTCAGCACCAACGTCCTGAAGATGCTCTCCAATCTCATTGAGCTGCTCGGTTGGGAAGGGGCCAGCGCCGACACGAGTCGTGTAGGCCTTGACCACACCGTAGACATTTCTAATGGTCTGAGGAGGAACACCAAGGCCAGTGCAGACACCACCAATTCCGGTGCTGGAGGAAGTGACATACGGATAGGTACCGTAGTCAATGTCTAACATTAGGGCGTTGGCACCTTCAATGAGGATTCGCTTCTTCTCGGCAATTGCGTCATGCATAAATGGAACGGCGTCCACCACGAACGGTCGCAGCTTTTCAGCCAATTCCTTGTACTTTTGCAAATCAGCCTCAATGTCAGAGTCAAACTGTCCATAACGCTTCATCCTGGTCTCAACAAGTCTGGTGTAGCGAGTCTTGAACTCATCCCATGCACCTGGCTCCTGAGAAACAAGGTGGTGGACTCTGATACCAGATCGAGAGGCCTTGGTGGAGTAGGTAGGGCCGATACCCTTACCGGTAGTGCCAATGGCCTTCTTGGAAGAGCTGAGCTCAGCCTCCTTCAGCCCATCGGTCAACTGGTGGAAATCAAAGACAATGTGCGCTCTGGAAGAGACAAAGAGACGGTCTCTGCACTTGAGACCCTTTGCTTCCAGGTTTTCCAGCTCCTGGAAAAACGAAGGAACGTGGATCACAACACCGGACCCAATCAAGTTGTTACACTTGGGGTTGATGAGGCCAGAGGGCAGCATGTGGAAATCATACTTAACGCCGTCCACTACAATGGTGTGGCCAGCATTGTTTCCGCCCTGGCAACGAGCACAAACGTCGATTTCGTCGCACAAAATGTCTACAAGCTTGCCCTTACCTTCGTCGCCCCACTGGGCACCGAGCACAACGTCAGCCATTATGGAAATATTTATTCGAGAACGGAAGTAAAAAGGTTTATACGCAAAATGACTGGAAAGCGCGTCCAGTAGGAACCAAAATTTTTTCGGAGCTCGGCTCCTTTATATACTTTTCTTCCCTCCGATGACACAATCAAAAAGAAATTTTTCACCCCTA
The DNA here is from genome assembly GCA_030585065.1 of Blastobotrys persicus. NCBI lineage: Eukaryota > Fungi > Ascomycota > Dipodascomycetes > Dipodascales > Trichomonascaceae > Blastobotrys > Blastobotrys persicus. Next base: position 81,477 of record JAJMBO010000040.1, read on the forward strand.
CATGCATGCACGCAATCCGACGAACCATCTTCCTCGAAGACTGCGCTGTGAGGAGGACAGCCTTCAGCTGTCGTCACAACATGACGTCCACAGCACGTAGCAGACCCACATTCTCCGTCTGAAATGGCGAATTGGCCATGTTTCCTTGCCAAAAGCAGTCACCGACCGAGTGGGTCGGTGGGTGACCCTGAGTCATTTTACGCAGACCCCCGTGAACCCCTGCGTAACCTACAGCATGCACAGTCCAGCTGTCATTTTCTCCAGATCCTGAAACGAATACACCTGCTCTGAAGGTGGCTACAAGGAGGAACAGATGGGAATTGAGAGATTGCGGCTGTCAAACTCGATGTTTGTTTGTCCTGCGTGTAGTCTGTTATATCCTATATGGATATGGACTTTCGTTGGGGGTTCCGTCGGCTGAGCCCGCGGCCAACGAGCACACACGGCACCCCCAGACCCAGACCCCCTGGGTCAACCTCGTCGCAAAGTATGATACACATAGCGTTCTTAAATTTAAGATGCTACTTTGCTACTACAGATACAGTAGAAGCCAGTAAAAGCGGACACAATGAGCTACCTTTCTAGATCCTGGGTTGGCCGTGGTTGACGATGATTCGATAGCCTTAAGCAGTAAAACTGAAATGAATCTTCTCCCCCAAACTTCCTGGACCAACTTCCGAATTACGACTCTTCATTATATATATATGTTGCCTTGTGATTACTATCGTAGACGCAAATATAACGTGGACCATTTAGCTCGCTTTTATTGTTGGGCGTATGCTCCAGAAATCCTTATCCCCCTTTAACAATTTATAGCCAGAAACCCTTTTAGTACTCTGTCACCCTCTTTCGGCGTGGTTACTGCTCAATAGTCGTAGACTCAACATAAAAAGTGGATATGATAAAGACCTTGATGCTCATCGGGCTTCTACTTACGCTTCCGCAATGTAATGTTATGGAAGAGCTATAGGTAACCCTTTCAGATAACCTCACCACCAGTCTTAGAGTCCAAAGGACTTAAAGCAAGTGATCCATTTATCGATAGTGGATCACACATGGCTCAGTTATTAGTCAGTTACTGTTTACTTGCGAATGCTCGCCCAAAGATATACTAACTGAAACACCAAGGGACGGTTGGAAGATCTAGTCTCAAGATGTATATAACCGCCTATCTCCAAGTAACACACCTCATTCCAACCCTATCAAACCCCTAAGATCAGAGGTGTCAAGCAACAACACCACATAAACCCGTTTATACCCTCCTGCCTCGTGCTCCAGGCACACTCCACACGGAAAGGCTTATTACACATGTCTGACCTTGGCTTTACTGTCTGAAGTTATCTATGGCAAACTTAGCTAGGTTATTATTATCTGAATAAACCATGTCTTGCTTAACCGGGAAAACCGTGCGGCTGAACAGACCAGACGACCAGCTTGGCTTAACGCAGTGACTGTCGTCTTCCATGTCCTGTGGTTGACACACTGAGTTCAATGGATGAATAAATATAATTATCTGTCTTGTAAATGGTCAGGTCTCAATCCTGTAAATAGATCAACTGACTGTTGAACCGGAGACGCAGGAGCCCCAGTCGTGGTGAGGCACAGTTGTGTAGAATTAGAGAAGTTCGCTAGTTTGTTACTTAACAAAGCAAGGCTGTAGAGCATTGGTGATTAGAGTCAAGTATAAAAAAAAAAAATCTGTGCTTTTGATTTGGGCGAGGTGCAATTTGTCTGTCACTTTGTAGACGCTCCCTTCGGCCAAAAAACACAACCTATGCAGTTGCCTTCTCGACAATAATACTAATTGTATCGTACGGATCCCTGCAGTGTCTTACAGTGTTATAACCGGACGGTTAAACGAGGGGTTGGGCTATTTATTAGTCAGTGTTTTGCTTCCAAGTCGAGTAGGAAGCTACAGCTTAAACACATCCATTTATAGTTCACACACGGATTTCGCTTGAATACCTTTTGAAAACCCCAAAGTCCTGCTATAGCAATTAAGGCGCTTTAGAATGCATATAAAAACGACGGACTTTCACAGTCAAGCTCAATACAAATTCCCTAATGAAACTTAGCAACTTGCTCTTAACTGTGCCTTTGGCAACACTTGCCTCCAGTTCAGTATTACCGGTTGATTATCTCGCTCGTCGTGCAGAGGAGGCGGATGACGACGTAGCGTTGGCGGATCGTGGATACCAACCGCCCGGTCAGTGCCAGCCATGGCCAGGCCACGATAATCCTGCCGGGGACAAGCATCCAAAGCCCCCGGGTGATCATGGTCCTTGGCCACCTAAGGACCATGATCACGATAAGCGTCCGGGAGATCATGGCCATAAACCACCTAAGGACCGCCATCCTTGGCCACCTAAGGACCACGGACAGAAGCCACCTAAGGACGATGATCATGATAAGCATCCAGGAGGTCATGATCATAAGCCTCCTAAGGACCGTCATCCATGGCCTCCAGGGGATCACAGGCCCCCAGGAGACCACAAGCCTCCAGGGGACCACCATCCAAAGCCACCATGGGATCACAAACCACCAGGAGATAACAAACCCCCAGGTGATAAGCATCCAAAGCCACCATGGGACCACAAGCCACCAGGAGGCCACAGACCACCAGGCGATCACAAACCACCAGGAGACCACAAGCCTCCTGGGGACCATCATCCAAAGCCACCATGGGATCACAAACCCCCAGGTGATCACAGACCTCCAGGAGACCACAAACCTCCAGGTGATAACAAACCTCCAGGTGATAAGCATCCAAAGCCACCAGGAGACCACAAGCCACCAGGAGACCACAAACCTCCAGGCGATCACAGACCACCAGGAGACCACAAGCCACCAGGAGACCACAAGCCACCAGGAGACCACAAACCTCCAGGCGATCACAGACCTCCAGGAGACCACAAGCCACCAGGAGACCACAAACCTCCAGGCGATCACAAGCCTCCTGGGGACCATCATCCAAAGCCACCAGGAGACCACAAACCTCCAGGCGATCACAGGCCTCCAGGAGACCACAAACCTCCAGGAGATAACAAACCTCCAGGCGATCACAGACCCCCAGGAGACCACAAACCTCCAGGTGATAACAAACCTCCAGGTGATAAACATCCAAAGCCACCAGGAGACCACAAGCCACCATGGGATCACAAACCACCAGGAGACCACAAGCCACCAGGAGACCACAAACCCCCAGGAGACCACAAACCTCCAGGCGATCACAGGCCTCCAGGAGACCACA
>JAJMBO010000041.1:0-33102 GCA_030585065.1 Blastobotrys persicus
AAACTCCGGCCGATCCCGATACCCCATTGCCGCTTTGGGAAGGAAGCGGCTTTGTTTTGGCCCGTACATAATGCTAGCTTTAATTACCTTGTCGATACTTTTTCTCCTCCTTTTCATTTCCATCGCCGGCCTTGAGCGGTAGAGGTTGATTGCGTGTCATGACTTTGCAGAACATGAGGGGGGACGTGGAATCACAGAATTATGGGACTTATCCGCCGGACCAGGAGGTTTTTCCGCCACCGTCCAAGACGAAGCCCAGCAAGAGATACGGCCGGTGGCTGGTTGGTGTGCTGGTATTTTTACCAATGGCATATCTATTTGTGTTCTATATCCCGACATCCAAGCCTAGATATGTGCCTGTGGACGATCTTCAGGTGCTCAAGCCGCTCGATTTTTCACCGGCACACTCCAACGGGTCTCAGGTGATAGCAATCGGCGACATTCATGGGTTGTATGACCAGATGGACCAGCTGTTACAAAAGGCCAACTATGTGGCCAACAGAGATAAGGTGGTGTTTTTGGGTGACTTTATTTCCAAAGGTCCCGACTCCATCAAGGTGCTTGACTTTGCCATAGATAACAAGATTGAGTGTGTTCGTGGTAACCATGAGGACGAGCTGCTCTACCTTTACGCGGATCGCTATTCTCTTCCTTACCCGCGGGTGGAGGGTGGAAAGACCACCAGGGAGTACGAGGACTTTGATGACGTTGAAGACGAGGTGGACAAGAAGATCGTCCTCAGCCTCGAACCACGACACATCAGATATCTCAGCTCCTGTTCTGCTATGATCGACATGGGCCGCATAGCCCCTCATGGTTATCGTGCCGTCGCATGCCATGCTGGTCTCATGTGGAACGTCCATAGGCTGGAGGACCAGGATGCGGACACGGTCATGAGCGTGCGAACTCTGTACGGCAAGAACAACGACATTCCTACAGAAGAGAAAGATGGGACTCCATGGACTAAGCCGTTCAACGAGGAAATGGAGAAACGCGACCCAGATGATAGGTGGGTTGTTTACTATGGCCACGACGCAAGCACCGGTCTTAACATTCAGAAGTATACCCGTGGCCACGATTCTGGGTGTTTCAAAGGCAAGCAGCTGACGGCCTCTGTAATCACCCAGAACAAAAACGGTGACTTTATCAACGATCTTGTGTCTGTCAGCTGTGATCGTTGACTTTTGCATATTTAATTAGACTTTGAATAATGACAACTGATATTTATAGGTTTCAAAAGCTTGGTTTCTCGACATTAGATTACAAATCCTTAGACATATACGGCCCATCCAGGTAATAGCCCAGCTTTGCATAGTAATTGCGGACGCCCACACCAGAGATGACAGAAAGCTTCTTACTACCATGCTCGTCTCGGGCAATTCGCTCGGCCTCCTCCATCAGCAGAGTGCCAAATCCTTGATGCTGGAACTTGCGGGGATCTTTGCTGTGCAACGGAACAACAGAACCATAAACGTGCAGTTCTCTGACTAATGAACTTTGTTGGCCAGTAAGCTCTGGTCTGTAAGTGTACTCTTCGGAGCATAGTCGAAGTCGGAGCAGACCGATCAAAATGTCCTGTTTGGGGTCTTCGTACGAAAGGAAGGTCTCCCAGCCGCCGTTGGCCATATAATCACGACGAATCAATTCAACCTGGTCGGGCTGAACTTTATGATGAACCTCTTGAATGCCAACTTCTCGCGCACGCACGTCTCGACAGGTTGTGCCAAAGTCTCTCATTCTCGACAACGCCAGCTCACGCAGGTTGCCGTTCTCAACACCAGCCGTGACTAAGGGCATGGGAATGTCTCGTTGCACTCTGTAAATACGTGTCCATGGCGGAACCAGCGCTAGGATTCTCGCAACCAGGTCGATCAACGCGTTGGCGTTGTAGGACTTGTACAAGCCATTTTTCCACAGCTCATACAAGCCGGTGCCTCGAATGACCAGCGTAGGATATAGCTTCAAGCCGTCAGTTCGGAATGCAGGGTTTTCAAAGTACTCTCTAAACTGGTCCAAATCTCGCTCCATGCCAACATTTGGCAAATCCGGCATCATGTGGCTGACAACCTTATATCCAGCATCTTTGGCATATGCAAATGTGTTGCACACTGCTTTCACAGTGTGGCCACGGTTTGTATCACGAGCAACGTCCTCGTAAACAGACTGAACTCCAATCTCGAGTCGGGTACATCCGTACCTCAACATGTCGCTCAAGTGGGTCTCTGTACAATAGTCCGGACGAGTCTCAATAGTGATGCCCACACATTTGGTCTGCGATTGCTGTGACAGAGCAACTGCCTCGTCGACGTCATCTGTTGTATGGCCAGATAACGCATTATGCAAATTGGCAATAAAGCTCTCCCTGTACTCCTTGGAAAGACTCATAAAAGTGCCTCCCATAATAATATACTCCACCTTGTCGATAGAATGGCCCAGCTGGCGCAGCTGCTCAATTCTTCCTCTTGCTTGTTCGTACGGGTCGTACCGTGCCCGAATAGCTCTCATAGAGGTAGGCTCGTATCCCGTGTATGATTGTGTCGAATATTCAAAATCTGAATCAGGCCCTCCAGGACAGTAGACGCAAATATTACCCGTGTATGCAATATGAGGACATCGATGAGGCTTGCACATGACTGCCACTACTGCAATTCCACTGGCTGTTCGAACTGGCTTTGCCTTCAGCTTGGGCAACAGGTGTTTCTTATATTGGTCGGGAATCGATGAAATAATGTCCGTCAATCGAGGCTGGCTCTTGAGTTTGTATTTTTTCGAATATCGTCCCACTAGACCATTCAGATTCACATCATGGTTGGTCTTCAAACTATTGATCAGCTCTAAGGAGATGTCTGAGCATGCGGAGAGGAACCGCTCATGCTCAGGTGGCATGTTCTGTTTGCCTTTGGGGCCCTTTACTTTGCTCACTGCCATGGCTAGCTGACTTCTTGATTGTTCTCTCCGAGCTGTTGAAAAAAAAAAAAAAAAAGGTCGGACCGGCGGTCCGTTCGCTCATCTTCAGCACGGCTGATGAAGATATCTCGCCGTATGAAAGGAGTAAATGAAAACAAACGCTGTTATTAGAAAACGACAAAATGCAATTATTCTCAAGTAGTATATGCTTCGCTACATTTAGATGTTTTTGTGCTTCCAAAATACATCGGTGTAATACGTGTATTCATCTTTCATTCCGCAGAGTTCTTGATAAGACACAAAGCGGTTGTCGAGGATATCCTCATAATCGCTGAGGGGACAACTTTGACCAGGACCAGACACACAGTCGTGGAAGGGGATGTATGCATCGTTCACATTGACCCGTACAAGGGGTTCGTCGTGGCCCTCACAAGACATTCTCTCCAGGGTAATATGACCCAGCATAGGAGTAATCTGACTTATTTGAAACGGGTTATTTTCAGGCTCCCTGTCACCAGGAAGCTTTTCACTGGGCATGAAGATGTCGAGGGCAGTGTAAATTTCGCTGAGAACGGCATCATGTGTGATCTCGAAAAAGAGCCCCCCGACATTGTCAGGACCATCCTTCATGAGTGTCTTAGATGCGTTTGTGAGAACCGCTCCAGCAGCAATCCCTGCTTTGTAAACAGCATAATCGTAATACAGATTCAAATCGCGAGAATACTCAAACTTGCTCCATTCGTCGCTTTCAAAAATTGCGCAGAAGTCGGATGTTCCCTTGGCATTCAGCTCGAAAGGACACATGAGCATGAGGCTTTCAACGTCCCCGGTGCTGAGATCAACTGAGGTATGCTTGTTGAGACGGTCGGCAATCGGCTTAAATTCTTTTTGCTTATATTCATCAAGCGGTTTGTGCTCGCCAGTGAACTTCTCACGACAATTGACCTCAGGGGTTAACGAGTTCATCGGATCGCCAGATTCAGCAAGATGAAGAATATTAGATTTCGACTGCCAGTCTGAGCCAAAGAACCCCTCTGCAAAGTGATTGGCTGAGTTATACACCCTAGACATATCGGTAGCGAATATATTCAGTTTCTCGACATGGCCGACCAAATGGCCGTACTTTTCTTTATATTGTTTGCCCAGGTTTCTTAGCTCTGTTTCACCAGCATATTTACCGTTCTCTGTCAATAGCCCAGATTTATCCTTCTCCATGAAAAAGTCGTAATCCTTAATAAACTCCAACGGACCACTCAGATCATTGTCCTCCTTGAGCCGATCTACAATCTTCTTCATGCGTTCGTAATCACCAACATCGGGGTATCGCTCGCCATGCCGACTGTACATGATCACTTGGTCAACCTTGCACCCAGAAGGAGTGCCAGACTCGATCCCCATGCTTTCATGATACACGTACGGGCCAAGACCCCCCAAACGACGGAGATCAGGACCACTCTCTGCTGACAACGACCCGAAAACAGAGTACGAAGCAGCGAATATCAATGATGGCAATAGACAGACCATAGTGATGATGTCCTTAGCTTCTTTCAACGGAAAGCGAGAGCGATCCTTTATATGAATACTTTAATTTGCACGTGGTAGATTGCGCTGACCTCCTGGTTCACTGTTTCACTGGGGTACTTCGGTCCTGCCGTAGATTGTGCCGAGAAGCCAATCTCTTCGAACACCACTGATACAGGAACCATGCTGGAATTTGCATACGGTATCTGCATGATCGTCACCTCCTGCCAACCTTTATTGATACACATTCATCAAGCCAATAAAGCCTACCAACGTTTTATCAATTTGCGTGCGACCATTAAGGTCCATACTTCCTAAACTCTAGTTCTTCCATATCTAAGACAGCGACTGATTTGATTGACTTCGTTTCTTGGCAGACAGTCCTGTCTCAAGCTTTTGCACATAGAGCAACCAGTCCAAATCCGAAATTGTAAAGCAGAATTTTCCGTTATGCAACAAACCTCGGTTCGTCTTGCGCTGTAGAAATGAAACGTACGCCGCGGGAAGCAAATCTTTCCGAAACTATGTTTAATATTCAAACATATCGAAGAGTGAAGACGGCCACCCTCTCACTAAGAACCTACCCAGACATGCATTGACTGTTGCTCTCCCGTCGACCGCCATATTTAATAGGTCTGAGTCTAATTATAATATCCCTTTCAAAGTAGCCTATCAGACTAGTTTTGGCCCAAGGAATATTGCCTCACTCCGTCGAAATTTCTTCTAAAACGCAGTAGTATGTACTTCCTGACATCGGTTCGAAACTCGACGTCTACTTTTCCGAGGAGACGTACTGGACGAGACGTGAAATAGCTGCCCCCATTGAAGCTTAAAATATATACCCTCGTGGCAGTGCAAGGTTACCACGGAGGCGTGGGTTTAATTGTTATGGTTCAGAGGGGCGGGAGTGCTCTTGAAGACGTCATGCTCCCCATATAAAGGTTCACGACAATGCATTCAATTGTAGACAGCCATGAGAAAAACCAACAGCCGAAACATTGGCTTGTGTCAGGTCAGCTCAACTCTCCCACTCTTAGTATGGCTTCCAAGGGACGGAGTGACGGAAGGTGCATGGATGCACTTAAGTAGGGCTAGGGTATGTTGGGAGGAAGGACGTAGACGTTAGGCTTATACCACCACATAAAGGAGAGCGAGGCTTGGTTGTTGATACGTAGCTGTAACACAGGTTAGAAGCAATGTCCAGATTCGAGGAGTGGGAGATAAACAAATACTGGGAGATATTTTCCGGCTTGGATCCAGTCGGAGGATTGCTCTCGGGAGATAAGGTTGCAACAGTTCTAAAGAACTCTCAGCTGGGCGATGACCAATTGGAGAAGATCTGGGACCTATCTGACATTGATTCGGATGGTAACCTTGATTTTGAGGAGTTTTGTATCGCGATGAGATTGATTTTCGATATGATAAATGGTACTTACACCGAAGTTCCAGACCAGCTGCCCGACTGGCTCGTACCAGCCAGTAAGTCCCATTTAGTAGCTGCCAATCAAGCGGTAAAGAGTGGGGGCGTTCGCAGCTATAATGATGACGATGATGACGACTCTGGAGATGAGCTAGGACTGTCGAGCGACTTCAATTGGTATATTTCCAAGGAAGACAGGGAAACCTACTCCGACATCTATTCCGCAAACGCTGATCGACGGGGGCTAGTTTCTTTTGATGCCTTGACAGAGCTATATCAATCTTTAGACAATGTACCAGAGACTGATATTCGATCAGCATGGAACCTTGTGAACCCGCGATCAGACGAGAAGATTGAAAGAGAGCAATGTGTTGTGTTTTTACATATTCTAAACAACCGTTCACGAGGCGTTCGAGTTCCACGATCGGTCCCCGCATCATTAAGAGCCACCTTCGAAAAGGCCAAACCATCGTATGATATTCATAAGCCGTCCACAACATACACACCGCCGAAAGGCTCGAGCTCATCTAAAAAGAGTGCCTTTGCAGAGGGTTATCTCTCACGCTTGGGACTAGGTGGTCGATCTCGAGGCTATGATGACCACAAGGGAACCGACTTTAGCTCTACAAAGGACACTGATTGGGAAGAAGTTCGACTAAAGCGCGAACTAACTGATCTAGAAAATCAAATTCAACGAGCCCAGGAGGCCGCTGATCGTAGAAAGAAGGGTGTGGAGGATTACGGATCGTCTAAAAGTGCACTCATCCGCCGCGAACTGGAACACTTGCTTGATTATAAAGAGCGTCAATTGCAGCGTCTACGCAGTGGTGATCTGAGCAATGACTCAAATCCAACAGACCTTGCTGCGTCAAACGAAGAAATTGACTTGATCGCTCAACAGGTCAAGTCGCTGCAGGAACATCAACAGAACAAACAGCGAGAACTTGACGACCTCAAGGCACAAGCTAAAGCTTTAACTACTTAATGCATCTTTATTTACATCGCAGTATTTTACTCGCACTGCTAGTGCTAGTCTCTGGCCACATTCTCTGTGTATGTAGAATCATGTTAAAACTCCGTGAGCCGTGTAGTCACCAATAAAACCCTTTGCTCATCCTGCCAGCCGTCTAAGTGGAATTTTACACTCTATATAACAGGTTTTCAATCCCCGAACATAACCTGACTTCTGCCTGTGAAGCAGATAACAAATACTGATTTGTCTAATCGTTGATTATTACATGCTTAGGAATTTATTTCTTTTCACCTTCAGTTTCTTCAGGTTCTGGAGTTGGAAGCTTGAAAGTGTCCGGACGGTCATCTCTGCCAGAGCCAACTGGTTCCCAGGCAGTAGAACCAGCAGAGAAGTTTCTGAAAGCTTGACTCAATTCTAGAGGCTCGTAAACAACACGTCTCTTCTCTTCATCATATCGGACTTCTGTGTAACCAGTCAATGGGAAATCCTTTCGTAGAGGATGACCCTCAAAACCGTAATCAGTCAAGATTCTTCTCAGGTCAGGGTGGTTCTCAAAGAAGACTCCGTACATGTCATATGTTTCTCGCTCAAACCAGTTAGCACCCTGGTATAGATGAGCAATGGATGGGACAGGAGAAGTTTCAGACGCATATGTCTTGACCATAATACGGGAGTTGTGTCTGTAGGACAGTAGGTTGTATACAACTTCGAATCTGTTCTTTCGGGATGGGAAATCAACAGCAGTGATATCCATAACAGATTTGAATTGAGCCGAAGTGTGGTCACGAAGGAAGGTGAAAACTGGAATAACAGCCTGAGGTGGAATATAGATACAAAGCTCATCCTTCCACACAGAGAACTTTTGAATGTATTTTGGCAAGCAAGCCATCAGATATCGGCCGTAATTGTGCAGCTCTTCAACATGGCCCTTGTATTTATCTGCAACGTTCTCGATTGGAACATACTCACCTTCCTCATATTGCTTTCTTGGCCAGGAAGCGGGGTTCTCTAAACCCTCCGGTGCGTCCTGAACTGGCTCGGCATATCGAATAGCTCGAGCAGCGGAAAAAGCTCGAACCGGCGTAGTCGATGAAAGCGCCCTCACAACAGAGCGGACTGGCAAACGTCGTGCAAGCATAATCTCTCTCAGCTACCTAACGTTGGTGGTGATGGAGTATTACTATTATGCGTGAAAAATCCCAAGCCAGCTGATTGGGCCAGCATAAACCTCACAACGTTGTGTACACAGTCAATTCCTTTCTCGCGCTTCACTTCGCGCGCAAACAACTTGAACCCAGCCAGTAAAATAAGAACACACATAATCCATCGTCTCCCGTGTCATTTTCTAACAAGATTAACAGTGCTGTCAAAATGATCATGCCGAACAATCACAACGGAGGCGACTCTTTCATCTCTGATGACGAAGAGGAACTATGGTAAGTGTTGGCTAATTGCGTAGTCTCTCGTCGGGGTGCCACCATGCCATTAGCTTCATGTTGTTCTACAGGCAGAAGTTGTACATCCAAATCGGATGTTACATTAAGCCACTGTGCTGGTTGAGTTTGTTACAAGCGTCGAACTTTTGAGAATCAGGTCAGATACCACGCAGCGAGTTCCTCGAGTTTGCCGCATGCAGGACGTAGATTACAAATACAATGCGGCAGGGAATCAAGGCGTTGATTAGGATCTCAAATGCAATACTGTCATTGGGGCAGGTAGCATATGACATCAGTTTGTTCTGTGTGAAGTATAATTATGGTTTTAAGGCTTTGTATCTTGGACGAGGGAGAGGTATTGAGAGATTAGAATGCTGACCTTTTATAGCCCTCTTTGTGTTGAGGAGATGGATTTGTCGGATAAGAACTTCAAACCATGTCCGTGTGGATACCAGGTTTGTCAGTTTTGCTATAACAACATTCGACAAAACCCACAGTTGAATGGCAAGTGTCCAGCCTGTCGACGTCCATATAGTGATGATACGGTGGAGTATCGAATGGTCACCCAGGAGGAGTGGAAACAGGATCATATGAGACAAACAAGAAAGGAAAAAGAAAGAAAGCAGAGGGAGAGGGAAAAGAAGGAGACCGAGCAAAGCTCCAAGAAGCATCATTTGTCGGGAATGCGGGTGATACAAAAGAATTTGGTTTATGTTATCGGACTAAACCCAAATATTCCAACAGATGAATTGCACAACACCTTGCGAGGTGATCAATTTTTCGGACAATATGGTAAAATCCAGAAAATCGTCATTAACCGACGAAACAATGCTAACGGTAATCCTGGTTTGGGTGTATATGTCACGTTTGCCCGAAAAGAAGATGCTGCTCGCTGCATTGCTGCTGTAGACGGCTCAATGAACGATGGAAAGTACTTGCGAGCTGCTTATGGCACAACCAAATATTGTAGCTCATATTTGAGAGGGCAGTCTTGCCCAAATCCAAACTGTATGTTTTTGCATGAGCCTGGTGAGGAAGCAGATTCATATACTAGACAAGATCTGTCGACTATTCAGCATGCTGCGAGACAGGGAATCAAGCCCCACCAAAAAACAGCTGCTTCTACGCCTAAACCTGCATCAGCATCAATGGATGGTAGTCAAAACAGTGAGCATAATGAATCTGAGGGTTCGTCTGCTTTGCCAGCTACAGCTTCGTGGGCTGCCCATCGCGGGTCTCCTCCAGTTAATAACAATCAGAAGATTGCTACAACTCCGAAAGCTTCGTCTGAAGTGCTGGCACCAGAGCCGGAGCCTCCAGCTCCAGACAAGACGATCAACTTGATTAATAAGAACCTGGAGGCATTGTCTAAGAGCACATTTACGTATGCTTTTTCGTCCGCTTGGTTGACAGATGAGGATCTCAAGGACACATCGAAAATGCCTTCGTTTTTTACATTTTCAAAACGTGATGCTGCTGGACAAGCACAGGGAATGTCAAATATGGATCATTTGCTTTCGTTGTTGACAAGCCATAATTGCGGACTCGGTTCTAACAACAACACTTCATTACTGTCTTTGCCTCATGAAAATCAGGAGAACACCACAGAACACCCACAAGCTGTGGCTCCTCCGCCCCCTCCTTCGGCTGTATCACAACAACAACAACAACAACAGCAGCAGCAGCAGCAGCAGCAGCAGCAGCAGCAGCAGCAGCAGCAGCAGGTTAAAACGGCAACACCACCGCCAGGGTTGTTTAGCGGACACCACCATCAGCAGCCGTCAAACCCAGACCGACAAGTTTTGTTGGCACAGTTGATGAATGGTGGCAGAGGTGAGTCGCATTAGAGTAAATGCGGGAAGAAAACACACTAACACTAGGGTTAGCGGCTGCTGCCAATAATTTATTTCAAAAAGACCACGACCAATACGATAATGAAAAAGCCCAAGGTGTGTATTATTAATGTGCCAATTCTCCTTTCTTGATTAATCCCTCTGTGGAGCATATATGTTATCTGGGTGTCTCTTTTGTTCAGAGGATTGTGATATAGCTCTGTTAAGATAATAAACTGTACATAATGCGATTACCCAGTTAGGTATATGTTGAAGAGAGTGGTTAAGAAAGAGAATGTATTCCTTTTGTTTCTAACGATTGAGAATTTGTAGATCACGACAATCACGTTGAAGGAGAGTCGCTTCTGAAAGAATCGCTAGAGAATTTAGTTGGGTCAGCAAATCAAAATGAAGAGGCAATGATCAAGGGAGAGACGAGAATCGATAATGAGGCATTTGGAGGCCCTTCCCTGTTACATCCCCCGCCACCAATCCCAATACCGCCACATATGATATCACCATTTCCAAATGCACAGATGGGAGCTGGTGGGTTCATGGGACCTCTGCCACCCGCTCCGCCCTTGCCTGACGCTATGCATAACTTGCCTCCTATGGAGCAACCAATGCCTCATCATCTTCCACTTCACATGCTATCTCATGGCCCTCCCCCAGGATTAGGTAACGAGAGTCAACCGACAGAAGAGGAACAGGATCTGCTTTCATTGATCAAAGGTATGCCTAAGGGTCAAACGCCTCAAACTTCCCCACCTCCCGGCTTATCTAGAGTTGCACAAACAAGTCCTACGCCTAATCGGTCCAGACCTGGGCCAGGAAAGGCTGCTTCTCTACATTCTTCCTCGCTGATTACAGCCTCAACGACTAATGAGATTCATACACCAAAAGTTTGTACTCCTACAGCTGCTTCGCCTAGACGTGAGTCTAGTGAAGAAAATACTGATGCTCCTCTGCATCAGAATAGCGCAAAAGAGATGATCTCTACACCCCCGGCATCTGATGTAGAGTACAAAACGGAGACGCCCTCAGGTAACGTTCAAAGGAAACTAAATACCAAGATATCGATAGATAACTCCTTGGGCAAGGTAATGTCTAAAAAAGAGGGGGAAGCTAGTATCAAGTCAAAGAAATTAAGCAAACGACAGCAGAAAAAGTTAGAACAGCAGCAACTTCGTGAGGCCAGTGAAGATGCAAGGAAAGGGACTACTCCGATATTGAGGGGTTCTTTCTCTAGAACACAGAAGGAAACCAATTATGAAGAGGAATTAGTCGCGCCGTCAGTTACCAACAACATTGCCGAGGACCATAGCGATCCCACACAGCCCCAGAATTCGGAACAAGAAAAGCTGGCTGAAGCGGAACGAGAATGCAAACGAAAAAGGGTTGAGGAAGAACGAAAAAAGAAGCTGGAGGAAGTTAGAGAGCGTAGGAGAAAGGCAGAAGAAGAGCGTAAGAAGAAGCTTGAAGAAGAACGAGAGCGTAAAAAGCAGCTTGAGGAGGACCGTAAGAAGCGCATTGAAGACGAGCGCCGGAAAAAGCTTGAGGAAGAGCGTGAGCGAAAGCGCAAAGCAGAAGAGGAACGAAAGCAAAGAGCGGAAGAAGAAAGGAAGCGTAAGGTAGAACAAGAAGAAGAAGAAGAAAGGAGACGTAGAGCCGAAGAGGCCGAACGCAAACGCAAAAGAGCTGAAGAGGAAGAGCGTCGACGTAAAGCCAAGGAAGAAGAAAAGAAACGAAAGGCAGCCGAGGACGAGCATAGGCGAAAGACGGTTGCTGACAAGAAGGCGACCGAACAGGGTAGCAATCGAAATGTGCAAATAGAAGCTCAACAGAGTCAAAAGACTCTTCAAGAACATGGAGAACTAATAACGGAAGAGCTTCGAAAGATTAACGACGAGAATAGAATCATTTTCAATGGTCAAGTGCCACAAAGTCAAAAGGATCAAAGCGTTGTCTGCCGCGCTCTCAGAAAAGTTGACTCTGTCTTAGAAGAACTGAAGAAATACGAGCGAAGCCTGGTTAGTCATGGCAATGCGCAAACAGCCAAGAAGCTATCCAACGAACGCAAGAAACTAGAACAAGAAAAGCAAGTATTGGGGGCATGGCTACAAAACGCAAACAAGGCCGTGGAAAAGGAGAACGAAATACAGGGCCCTAAAATGGGAGGGAAGGAATTGGCAGGTCATAATAACACACAAGCTCTTGATGCTCCTCATGCTCTTGAAGATGGCGAGTCTATTGGACAAACCCCTGCCACAAGTGAACCTGGTACACCTGCTAGCGAATTGGATTTTGACTCTATAATGCGAGAGGTTAATAAGGAGCTAAATATCAGATCGATCATTGAAATGCATCTCGACGAACCGGCGCCTGCTCCTCTTACCAAAGCTAAGGAGCCCATCATGGAAAGGCCCCCAGGATGCATCGATGAGAGTGCGAATCCAATATTTATGCGTGGATTGCTGAAAGGCTCAACTGAAGAAATGGATCAATATATGAAGCATACTATGTGTTTGGAAGACGCAGAGTTCCTACTAGGTGCTGCCAGGGCAAAATCGGCACAATTGGCATCAGAAGTCGCTCATGTCTGGTCCGAGATTGATGAACTGGGAGCAGCAAATAAATGGTGGTAGATATAGTTCAGCTTTCATATAAATAATTATTACAACACAAGTTCTATTCTACTGTATCCTACTTGATGAATCAAATACGTGTCTCGTCCGGGGCTTTTCCTTTGACATGCCCTTCCCTGATCCAACGACACCTACTTTGCCAAATGCATCTTCGGGAGAGCGAAACATTGAGGATTCACCTAATTTCTTCGCTTTCACACCTTTGCCTTGTTTCAGGCCTTTTTTCGTGAATTGTTGCCATTTCTGCTTACCAGAGTCGAGTATCTGAGCCTTTGATGGCTGATGCTGTACCTTCTTCGTAGTCTGTTGGCTTGGTTTCGATATCTTATCAGAGGGCCGCACCGATGGAGGGTTTGTTGGCTTCTTATGATGTGCTGCAGGCAGCTGTCGTACAGAATCTGCGGGCAACGTTTCCGTCACGTTATGTTTCGGGAACTTTACGGTATAACGAGGATTAGATATTGATCCAGTAACAGAAGTGACTTTTGCTTGATAATATTGCTTATCTCCAGAAAGCCATTGAGCCATGATCATATCCCCAGCTTTGAACTGCGCACGACTATTTTGCTGTGCGGGAGAAGGATATTGTCGCGGTGATTCGGATCGTTCTTCATGATCCAAAGGTTTTGTTTCACTAGAAGTAGATTTAGCATCATTGACATGTTCTACAAGAGAAGGATCAGATTGCTCTTTACCGCCACCCTCAGCCTCGTCGTTATCCTTGTGCTGCTCATCAAGCAATGCGATCAAGTCTACCAGCTCTTTCTTCAAATCCAGCAAAGTTGAATTCTCAGGGTCTTCTGCAAGCCCCTCTTCAACAACTGCCAACTGGGATTTGTATTCGTCTAACTCATCAGTCATCTTGTCGGACACTTTTGTTCTGCTTCTCCGTCTTCGTATTGACTTTCTTTTCTGCGCGTAATTCGCGTCGTGGTCTGTACAGTGACTCTCTTATTCAAAGCTTTAAAATGGTTTTTTTAACACTAATTGATGTTACTTTGCTAATATTAATTACAGAAAACTTAGGTTCAATATCCTTATCATTTGGTGTAGAGAATTATGGCATGACAATGTTGACTCGGATAGGTATTATTTGCACTTATGTATACAGAATATATATATAAAGGCGATAATAACACAATATCCAGAAAAAATTAATTCACAGTAACCAAGTATTCCAGTTTTGGGTGGTATATGCTCTATAACCAGGCTGTTACTTGCAATCTCACACTTGCAGTGTCTCGTTCCTAGACGGCGTCCAACAGTAGAAGATAAGCTAACAATGCCCTGGACTACGGAAGAACAGTACTGTGTAGACGCATCTCAAAACAGAGAGCAGAAGGCCATACATTGTACCTTCGGCCGGACCAGATTTGGATTAACCCGTAAGAGTTCCTGTACGGCCAAAATACGCCTTAAAAGGGCAGATATTACAAGCTAGATAGCCAATAACAAAAGACAGCACCCGAGTGTGAACTTTTAGGCTGGTATTAACGGTGTATTATATACATATCTAGTGCATTTGACGATCAGCAGTTCTTGGTTTCGCGCGAATGATGTTGTCGACACGGAGAAGAAGCTCTGCTGCCTCAGCGGCAGATGAAACTACGGCACGCTTCAGTTTATACGACTCGACAACGCCGAGTTCACGCATATCTGCAATCTTGCCATTCTCCAGATCTAGACCAGAGGTAGTCATACCATTATAAATGGCGGAACGTAGTTTGGCCACAAGCTCTGAAGAGTCGAAACCAGCATTATCAGCCAGAACTGTTGGAAGTTGTCGCAATGCGCTGGCGAACGACTCCACGGCTAGCGCACGTTTACCATCTTCATTCTGAGCAGCTCTTTCAACGGCTTTGGACATGAGCATCTCAGCGCAGCCACCACCGAGTGTAGTGCGAGTCTCCCTGGTGGTTTGTGACAAAACAGACAGAGCGTCGTGAAGGGATCGTTCAGCTTCGTTGAGAATCTGCTCAGTAGCACCACGAAGAACAATAGTGCAAGCTTCGCCAGCAGCGACACCGCTAAACTTGATCATTGTGTCTTCACCAATCATGATTTCTTCAATGCTATCACATCGGCCAAGTTTGACCATTTCCGGATGATCAAATGTCGAAACCACTTCTCCACCCGTCACAAGTGCCAACCGCTCTACACCAACAAAATCAGCGTGTTCAATGCTGTTGATGTTGGAGTCCGTGAATAATTGTTCGGGCCAATTGTAGATCAACTGTCTGTTTACAAAACAGTTGATTCCATGTTCCTTAATTTTCTCTACTTTAGCTTTCATTTTCTCCTTCTCAGCCTTTTCCAGCTCGGCCAACTTGGAGGTGCTGTCAACCTTGAATTTGGCACCAAAGATTTTAACCTTGTCTGTGTCCATGGAAGTGTTAGCGATCATGATGCGAGCATCCTTGATCTTCTTGGGCTGTCTGACCCCAAACTTTTTGTCCAGAATAAATCCCTCGTCCAAGAACGAGTCAGTAAGTTTACCACCTGCCTTCTTAATAATTTGAATATGTTCCAGATTCGTGGAGCCCTTCAGCCTCAGAATTGCATCTACCGCCAAATTGGCGAAATATTCTTTATCCTGGTTCAACACTTTGGAACTTAGGGTTGTTTTAGCAATTGCCACCAGATCTTCTCGGAACTTTCGTTCATCACTCGAGCTGTCCACGGCAGAATTCGACAATGCCTGCAGGGCTGCTTTAGAGGCAATTCGGTAACCCTCAATAATAGTCTGAGGGTGGATCTTCTTGTCAACCAGCTTTTCTGCCTCGCGCAACAGTTCTGCAGCCAATACGGTGACAGAAGTGGTACCGTCACCTACCTCATCGTCTTGAACTTGAGATATATCTACCAACACCTTGGCCGCTGGATTGTTGAATGGAATGGATTTTAGAATAGTAGCCCCATCATTAGTCACCATAGAATTGATGGAAGAAGAAGACTGCAACAGCTTGTCCATACCCTTGGGTCCAAGGGTCGATTTAACCAAATCTCCAACTGCAATAGCACCCACAAAGGCACTCATACGCGCGTTCTCTCCACGTTCTTCAACAACCTCATCTCCGAAAATAGGCACACTCTAGATCTTCATTAGTTTAACTAACTCAGGCCAACTCTTCGCGGCACTTACCATTTTCAATCTACCGAAGGACGTGTTTTTCAGTCCTTCGTACAAAACCTTGTCGAATCTTTCAGAACCTCCCAAACGTCACGTGATCCTATTCTGCCGCACACATCCCCACCTGGTCCTTTTACTTAGATTTTTGTTTAATGCCATAAGATCTGTTTTTCATGGGGCGAACAGTAAAATGGAGCCAGGTGATGTACTATTATAGTGTATTATGCAATATACATTTATTATATTTCTAAGATTGGGATGCATTTGGAGCAACACTTTCAACATTCCAAATGGTTTCGGCATACTCATCAACAGCACGATCAGAACTGAAAAAGCCCATGTTTGCGACTGCAGAGATGGACTTTGAGTTCCAAGAGTCGCGATCCCTAAAGGCCTGATCGACTCTCTTTTGCGCCTCAAGATAGGTATCAAAGTCATCGCCAACAAGATAGTAGTCACCCGAATCACGGATAGAGGAGATTAGAGAATGGAACATGTCTGGGTTACCGAAAGTGCCATTCTCAATAGCTTTGAACACTTCGAGAAGCTTACTGTTCACTGTGTGCTTGCCGGAGTATAGATGATGATGGCGGATCTCCTCAACGGACTCAGCAAGGTTACCAAAGAGGAACATGTTTTCTTCACCAATTTCTCGAGTAATCTCTATATTGGCGCCATCAACAGTACCAATAACAAGACCTCCGTTGAGCACGAATTTCATGTTACTGGTACCGGAAGCCTCGGTACCTGCAGTGGAGATGTGTTCACTGATATCAGAGGCAGGGATGATTATTTCTGCTTTAGAAACATTATAATCTTCAATGAAGATGACTTGCAAGAGTCCCTTAATATCTGGGTCTGCATTCACCACGCTTCCAACCATGTTGATCAAGCAAATGATGGATTTGGCCATATAGTAACCAGGAGCACTCTTACCACCAAAAATGCTTACTCTAGGAACCACCTTTTGTCGCTCTTCTGGACTCATTGCCTTCAATTGAAGATAGCGGTAGATTACGCCGAAGATGTTCAGCTGTTGTCGCTTGTATTCGTGAATACGCTTGACTTGGATATCGAACAGGGCATCGGTATTGACTTCTACGCCCGTTTGAGATTTGATCAAACGGGCAAGTCTCTCCTTGTTATCACGCTTAACATCGTACCAACGTTTTTGGAAATCTGAGTCATGGACGTATTTTTCAATCTTCTTCAATTGACTCAAATCAGTCAAATAATCATACCCTCCAGTCTTTTCAGCAATCAGTTCTGCCAACTTAGGGTTTGCCTGCAACAACCATCTTCGTGGAGTAATACCGTTGGTGACGTTGATAAACTTGTCTGGTCCATAGATTCGAACAAAGTCTTTGAAAATTGTGGTTCGAATCAATTCGGAGTGAAGTTCAGCTACACCATTGACCTTGTGTGAACCAATAATTGCAAGGTAGGCCATACGGACTTGCTTAGGTTCGGATTCTTCAATGACAGAAACCCGTCGGAGAAGGTCCCAGTCATCTGGGAAACGCTTCTCCACCATTTGAAGGAATCGGTAATTGACTTCATAAATAATTTCCAAATGACGAGGAAGCAAATTGCCAAGGACATCAATTGGCCACTTTTCCAAGGCTTCTGGAAGAACAGTGTGGTTAGTATAGCCGAAAGTGGCAACCACAATATCCCATGCATCCTCCCATGGCAATTGTTCTCTATCCACCAACAGCCGCTGAAGTTCCACGATAGCGAGGGTAGGATGAGTATCGTTCAATTGGATTGCAACTTGATCAGCAAACTCAGACCATGGTTTGCGAGTCTTTTTGAAACGACGAATAATGTCGGAAAGCGATGCAGCCACCCAGAAGTACTGCTGCTTCAGACGGAGCTCCTTTCCAGAATAGAAATTATCATTAGGATAAAGCACAGCAGTAATAGTCTCGGCACGTTGTTGATCGCGAACAGCGCTTTCGTAGTCTCCCTGGTTAAACTTGTTGAAATCAAATTCATTGTTTGGTTGAGCAGACCACATTCGCAGGTTAGAGGTGGACTCTGTGTTATAACCAGGGATGGGCATATCGTAGGCTACTGCTCTGACGATTTCACCGTTTTGCCAAACTTTTCGCTCGTACCCTTGATCATCCTTCACAGTTTCCACATTACCGTAAAACATGACGTCGATGGAGATTTCGTATCTGGGCAATTCCCAAGGATTAGAGTAGGTCAGCCAGTAATCTGGCTGTTCGACCTGGTGACCATCGATAATCTTTTGTTTGAAAATACCATACTGATATCTCAAGCCGTAACCCCAACCTGGGTATTCACCTGTTGCCAATGAGTCCACAAAACAAGCGGCCAATCTACCCAAGCCGCCATTACCAAGGGCAGCATCTGGCTCCTGTTCTAACAAGTCCTCCAATCTAAAACCGAAGTCTTCCACGCCCTCTTTGGCCACGTCTTTGGTGTGTGTATTGAGCATGGCATTATCCATAGCACGGCCAATAAGGAATTCGAGAGAAAAATAGTAGATTCGCTTGGGCTGCACTAGCGTGTGGTTCTGTTGGGTTCTGTTCCATGAAACGATCAATCTATCACGAATTGTGTGAGAAGCGGCTTGGTAGGCAGCCAGTTCATCACAATTGTACAAAGATCGAGCCAAGGTTGTTTCGACGTGTCGAACAAATCCGGCTTGGAACTCGTCCTTCTTCTCAAATTTACCAATTGCAAACTTCTTCCAGGTCTGCCTAGATTTCAAAGGGATGACAGATTCGATAACCTTCATCTCCTTTGGGCCCACGCCACTAAGCGCTCTTTGATGGCGCATTTTTGCAATAAAGGGCTCGTCATACGAGCTCCCGCTGGGAGTCCGCATATGATGAGGCGGAGATGATGGTTCCATACTAATAATTGGAAAAACGGCTCTAATTAAATAAGGGAAAGGAAAGAGACAAACGAATAAATACTCAGGAGTAAGAAGGAACAATCCACTCGCGGGTGAGACGCCTTATTTATATGTTGCGGCTCAAAAAAAGTCCCTTTGTTTCCAGCTGCTTACCGGAGCGCCGATAATATCTGGTCCTTAACCTTGTGATCCATGCGTGTATGCGTTGTAGATCACTACAGTGCTTCAAGCTGTCAGTAAAGGAAAGTTGAGGCGAAAACAGCAGAAAAGGAACGAAGAGAATGAGATCTAATCTGCTTCCACGCTGTTGAAATTTGCATCTGCGAGCCCTGATCCACAGAACGAATCCGTTTTAGAGACATGTCTCGAACATCGGATCCGTATCAGGCAACACACCTGCGGATCGCTGTATGTGGAAAATTTCAGCCAAGCCGTCTTTTATCCGATTCACGCAACAATTATAGAGGTACTCCCTGGTGTATCAATAGGTAGGAAATGATGGCTAACTATTACTGGGGTTGGCGAGGACGGATAGCCGGTAAAACGAACAAGGTTTAGTTCTTCGTGCGAAGGATTATAGTGCCATTATTCATCATTCCATTCTGAGCCATGTTCTGTGGGTAGATTCTCGAGATATAGAAGGTATCTAAAGACACAAGCCAGCTGGCGTATTCCACCTATAGAAATTGTCATTCTATATAGCATGGACACCACCGACTACTGTGCAATGAAAAATGAGCTATGTTCTAGTAATTAGCAGATGTTAATAATCGACTAAACATGCCCAATATAGATATACCACCTGCCTTTACTCTGCTTTATAAATGGCCGCAATATATGTATCATCCTCAGTTTGAAGCTCTAAACCTTGCTTGAACCAGAAATACATACCTACTAACAATCCTTACTTAAATATTGGAAAATATGTAGTAGTAATACTGTGCAGAGGAAAACAAAATAAATTGGCCGAGGAATGGGTTACTACTGAGCCACAAAACTCCGTCTTCATCATTGCAAGGCACTCCAAATAGGTATTCAGGACCAATGATCAGTCATCAAACTTATTGCTACTTCTTATTCTTGCATGGTGTTAGTTCCGGACATTTGGCAAATGGTGCTTTAATACTTGGATTTGATGATAAACAACCCCTGAATTTGAGATGGTGCGGCGCAGATGGCGATCGTCACTATACTTTCCGTATTTGGGTCAAACAATGGTCTGGACGTTTGGGGCTCGTGACGGATGGATATGACGAACGACTACAAAAATGTGGCATCGCTTGATAAAAGTATTTAAACGTGCATCCTAAGAAGATGGCATTCTCCACTGATAATGTCTAGTGGATTGTTGAATCAGACCTTCACTTTAAACACTACTGAAGGACCACAGACGTACGGATTAGACTACTTGGATTATTTGCGGACGTACTACATCCAGGAGTCCATCATTTTCGGCGTCAAAATTGGAACTTCTTTTTCAATTTTTGTGGTTTCCTTCCTCTTTACGCTTAATTGGAAACAGCCAGTTTTCATTTTCAATCAAATTTCCCTCTTCTTCCTTATCATGGAAACTGCTTTCTACATCGCCTACACCCTAGGGCCCATATACTCGTTAGAAGCCGCGTTAACATTTTCGACGGCAATGGTCTCGGACACGGATTATGACATATCCATAGCAAGCTCTATTTTCCAGTTATTGCTTATTATATCTATCGAGTTCTCCCTTTTCTTCCAATGCTGGACAATGTATAGGGATAACCTGAGGTTTCTTGGAAAATGTGTCCCATGGGTAATGCTTGTGGTAGCCGTCATTCCGAATGTCATCTTCTGGTCGATATTTGTCATCTCCAGTTGCATTGCCGCTAAGGATCCGTACGGCAATCAGTTCTTAGTTAACAACCCATGGGTTTGGGTAGTTCCTAGAGCATTTTTCGCTGCATCAGTTACACTCTTTTCGTTATTGTCTGTGGCAAAGCTGTTTATAACTCTGAAAAGAAGGCGAAGAATGGGATTAAAGCAATTTGGTCCTTTTCAAATCGTCTTTATTATGGCAGCACAAACAATGATTGTCCCAAGTGTCCTTACACTGGCCGCATTCTTTGCAGAGAGCGCACCAGAGACCCTCATTACGCTGGCTCCGTTTTTTGTTACAATCTTCCTTCCGCTTTCCTCAATCTGGGCGAAATTCAAATCAACTCAAGCTGCTGCTCCAATTAAATTCAACTTTGCAACTCTCACACCTAGGTCTACCTCTGACGCCACATATGTGTCGCCTCTCTCGCCTACGACTAAAACTGAGCTCACCACCACTCCGTCTCGGGATAACTTTGATATGGACAAGAGTTCTACTAATAACTTAGACTTTGACTACCATCATGTTCTGATGTCAGTCGACCGAGAATCCCAGGCAGCACGCGACTTAGAGAAGACCCCAATATAGTTACCGGAATACAGTTTGCAACGGCTACTGGGATGGGTAGTTTTGTTACAAGCTGGTGATAATTAACTAATTATTACTTTTGACTTTATGTTCGAATTAACAACTCTGAATGAAGAGCTGTTTTGATATCAACCGATGCATGTATACTAATATCCACTTGTATTACTATTTGTTCATGAAGTACCGCTCTTATTCTGCATACATACATACACAAGTATATTGGTATTGTAATTCTCCACACCACTTCGCTTCTTATTTTCCCTTTCATCTCCCATTCCGGCGAATAGTATTTTACTACTTGACTAGTTTGATATTTAGAGATAAGACTTCTTGCAAACGCTACCCTTTCGGCTTGATCTGATCAAATCACGTGACTTAAACCAATGGTAGTTGGATGAGGAAGTTTTATTCATATCTTACAACACTTTGCTGAAAACGACAAACCTTGGAACAATATTCAAAGGAATTAGCATGATATTTAATCCATTTTTATTACGGTTTTTTTTTAAAGATTTTTTTTTTTTTTTTTTTTCAGTCAATAGTTTATTACTACATAATAATACGTACTGATACTAACGAGAAATACTGCTCCTTGGAGGAGTACGCTCTGAAACCATAGAATTAACCAGTTACCAAAAATTCATCAGCAGCAAATCCAAGACAAGCAGGGCCTCATACCCTGGATGAGGTTACTTCTATGGATCGGCCCGATGGAAGTTTCGGTGGAACTCAAAGAATCCGCATTTTCGTTTTTGCAGGCATTCATTAGCGTATCCGAGCATGATGGGTGTTCTTGGTCCGGAGTAGTGTATAGAGTGTTGAATTAGAAAATTCTCAACCAATATGAAAATTAGATTTCACGTGACTTAAAATTCAACATGTACGGTCATACCAACAGGGCCACACTTTCTCTCGTTCGATCGGACACAGTTAAGCCTGTTAGGGTCATATTCAGTAGCGCAATCGGAGACGGTGCGCGAACGGGTGATACTGTACATAGGACTCTGGTTCTTTTTGTCAGTCCGGGATTCCTATTTTGCGAACTTTACTTTTGTCTGCATATACTTGTGCGGGCCTACGCGATATTGCATTCAATTCCTCGTCAATACCTACACAGTTTTTAGAATATTTAATAAAATCAGGTTTATTTAGATGCATGAGATAAATGAACATATCGTGAGGCGATTACAGATCCCCCCAATAATATAGAAAACAAAGTATATTACAAATTATTCATTAGGGTGCAAAGGTTAATTAGTCGTCAGTATTGATGTCCTCTAGATCTTGTTCCACGTAAATGACAACAAGCCATGCAGCGAACAAATTCAGAAGGTTATGCAACCAGTATGCTCTCTGTATGCCAAAAATTAGACAATAGAATGCAATATAGAGGAGCATGACCCTTGTAAAAAATAGCTGTGAACAACCAACTGAATTAATTCGTGGTAACATTTTACCACTAGTGACCTTCTCAACAACAATCATTAAAGGTGCAATAGATAAAATGTCATGATTTGAACCGAATGGAATTGTCCACCATTGCGAGACAGTTAAATTGCGGATCCAAACAGCCAAAACAGGTGCGTTGATGGGAACTATCCACAACATGGCTATTAGCAACGTTACTGCATAGTTAACCATACCCTCGGCTTCTTCTGCATTTGGCGATTCTCGTTGCTTCTTCTCATTGTTCATATCCTCATTGCTCCGTATTGAATGCAACGAATGAGTGGCCTTTACACAGGCTCCCAATTGCATGCAACACCCAACCATGAATACTAGCTGCTGGGGTAATACCACAACCACACCAGCCAGTAATGTAACAATGATTGCAACTCGCAGCCGCCTTAGTGAAATCATGCTGGTGCCGAATAAAGCCTTTGACAAAGAGCCGACAACTCGTCCTGGCGGAACCAGAATATATAACACAACATGTAACATGAACGTCAATGTATAATAAAATGCAAAGTTAAGACCAGTTGACACAAGAATAAACAGGGGACCTAAGAAACATAAATGGGTTGTCTCTAGCCCCAAGAAAAACTGGTTCTTACGAGTGGCGGTGAAGATAGTTGAAGGCCCCTCTCCTGACGATGAATCCATCATCGGCTCAATGTAGTAAAAAAATCTCTCTACAAGACTGTTCGAAACAATCACAGGAAGTAGAGTTGTAAATATTAGCACAGCCCAAAGGTATTTTTTTGTGAAGATGCGGAGGCCCTGGTCAAAGCTTAGAAACACTCCTGAAGAAGAGTGAATCTCAAGCTGTATCAGTAACACGCATACCACAATAAAAATCGGCATAATACAGAGTGCGGTTCGGTAATGGAGGACCAGTTGACCCAAGCTACTCATCAAGTCCACAGTAATTTGTATTTCCATTGGCCTGCCATTATTACCTGTTCCGTCAGTCCACACTTGCAAATGCAGGTTACTGTATCCATCAGAAGTCACAGAATATGGGGTAAACGGGGCCACACCATGAACATTGATTACAAACTCACTCCCGGGCACCAAGTTCAAATAGTATTTTGACTCAAACGGCTCTTGGATATATTGTCGCATGAATGGCGTGAAAAAGTCATGTTTCTTAGTTCCCCATCTCTTGTTTGTCGGACCAACTTTAACCCGGTATGCAAGCAGACTGCTCCATAATGATTCAAAGGAAACGTCCACCTCAACTGGGGAATTAGCAGGCACCTCTACCTTCTTCCAACCAACAAAGTACTTCCATAGACTGTCTTCAATCTGTATCTTTGCCTGGTGGTTTGGACGGTTCTCAGCAATCACAAATCCAGGTGTCAAGTACTCATTTGTATCAACCACGGCGACGTAATCATATCCACTCAGCAAGGTAGAGTTAAAGTTCACATAATACAGCGGATCATGTTCATCATCAGGCGCCGCAGGCCGCGGTTTGTTTTGATTTGCTGCCATAGCTTTTGCCTGTGGAAGGACTACTGCATGACCACCGATATTCTTGCACATTAGGCCAATATGCCGCTTATCCAAAGCCGTTTGGGTTTTTGAGGAAAAGGTAGCAGAATACCGACGCAAATCCAGAATTGAGAACAGCGACTCAGATAGCTCATTTAGAGATTTGGGATATTTGCACGCCAGCATATATATTCCATGATACAATTCGGTGTCATAAAAATCGTTGTTCATGTCAATTGTTGCATACTTGGTGGGGTGCAATAATGGACGGTTAGAGAGTAGACTCAAATAGGTGTCATTTAAACTTTCCCTTGTAGAAGGTAAAGGCATTAGATGAGCCAATGCATTGTCGCGTGAGCCCAAGCCGTCCAACCGGAGCTGCTGACCACTTGGAACGACATTCATTCCAATGTCTTCAGCAATAAGTACAGTGTCAGGCGGGCCAACCGCCGAGGAATAATCATTCACAGTCACGGTTGGATGAAATCTTCTCCTTGGGTATATGGGCTCTGGTTCAAATCCTGTTAGCAAGTGTCTACGAAAAACCTCCATTCGAGGTGCCAACGATTTTGTCTTCGTCGGATTTCTCACATCCAAGGCTTCAATCAAACTTCTGGCAATCACTTGGCGAAACTGGTCGCACCAGACAATTGCTTGATGGTCTATTCCGGACCAAACAAAAGGAATGGAACTGGTATAGACGGTGAATCCGTTAGTAGGCGGCACGATGGCCGCAACACTTGCATGATCAGAGGAGATCATTTGATCCAACTTGCCACCAGCAATTGAAATCAGAGCTACAGATGCAAGGGGGTTTCTGCCAATCAATTCTTGAGAGAACGAGTCTTCCCAATAGTTATTCACGCCCTCGTAGAGTTGAACAACGTCCTTGTCCAGAGAGGCTGGCGGCATTGAATGTGGCGCTGCCAAAGTAAGAATAGTGTTCACTGTATTGGATCGATAGTTCGGGAGCGTTACCATCGTCCGGGCTACCATTCCACCCATAGAATGACCGATCAAGATGACAGAAGTTGGTGCAGGGAACTCTGACGATGACGATGTCGTCTTGTACATGGATAGTATGTATGCAATTGCTTCATTGAGGTATTCGGCCTGATCCAACAGGGTCTTGCCGTGGAATGCAGTAAGATCTTCTCCGAAATCGGCTGTAAAAAAATCCAGGCTGCGCTGGAAATCAGTGGAAATGATTGAGTTCGATGAAGAATTAAAAATAGCTGAACGAATGCTGTGGAATTGATGAGCACATTCGGCAGCAATAGCCCGGACCTGCCTGTACGAGCCGGCGTTACCAGGAATGAAGATGACTGGAACACCAGATGGCTGTGTGGACGTGTCCAGATACCGCTCTCTATACAGATAAAGCGAATATTTTGACGCAAACCGAGTGTAATTTGCGTCAAAACCCGAGACCTGGCTATATGACGGCGTCATGTATGACATTCTACACTGGCGCACATCAGTTCCATTACCGCGTAAAAAGGACAGGGAACATAGGGCAAGGAAAGCGAAAGATAGCACAATCAATGACCAAACGACGTACAGTGACGATCGCTTCGCCCGTATTAGAGGTTTAGTTTGACTGGGCTGACTGAGTGTATCAAAAATGGTCATTAAAACATTAGGCCTGATGGTAGACGGAGAACATTCGTTAGTATCGTTAGGCGTCGACAAGTTTTCGACATTGGGTCTGTTGGAAACATGCGATCCTCCTTCAGGGTGGTTGAACATAAATGGGTGTAAATCGCAAGACGGAGACTTAGATGCTGAAGACGACGATGCGGAATCGGGCGATAGTCCCTGGGCTGTAGCGGGACGACGAGGATATGAATTCGTCCGGGGAAAATCCGTGCCTATCGGAGGTAAAAACACCTCTGGTTTGCCGTCTGAATCTTCTTTTGGTTGATGGCATTTGCTCTAAAACAGAGTTGTTAATAAGACACGGATCTCTACAAAGCAATCTTGTCACATGGTACCTACCTCCATTGGTTCTTTGTTCCTACAGCAGATTCATCCCCACAACTGGTAACGAATAGAAAGAGACGGACAGAGTATGGGTATAAACGAGCGATGTATCTAACGTGGACGGCGTGTAGAGCAAATCTCCAGAAAAAAAAAAAAAAAAAAAGAAAACAACCCAACCAAAATTAGCGTGTTTTTCGCGCAACCCGAAACGGTCTATGCTTTGTTTCTCTTTTGTGTAGCGAACTTGACAAAGAAAACAGAGTAAATGATCCAACTGATAGCTACTTGCTCAAATAAATTGCCTGCCACCGACAGATTTCTAACCTTTTCAAGTGCACTGTGGACGTGGGTCCATACTCTCTAAGCCTCAAACATTGCGCGATTGGGAAATTGGTCTGACTAATCCTGTGGGTCTGAGATGTACGCCTCAGGTCCCCCTGCCCCTTACGTCCGAGAGAGTGTGAAATTCATTCATGATCGACCTAACAACACATAACGGTTATGTCTCGTCTCTTATTGACAGCTCCAGCTGTCTTGATGCAATTGACAACGAGCTTTGCTGGTTTTGTAAGAGTGCAGTCATATATTGTCCTAGTTCTTTCCTTGTTATGATTATCTGGATCTGAGACATAGCCCCATATTTCATATATTTTTTTACCTACAGTTCATATATTGCAAAGACCACCAGCTGTACTTCTGCAGACTTTTCAGAGATTTCACCGCACAGGACTACCTCAAGACAGCTCTTCTAGGTTGTGATGCAAGGCGTCGACCGCCTTATTTATCTACACACCCTACAGCTGCACTAGGCATGTTCCATTTCGACCATGCCTACCATTCAATCGATCATGTCTTGGTTTTTAAACTGATCCGAAACTAAAATTGCTATCTCCAGTAGACCTCAGTCACGTGACGGGCTTGTTAGTCTTTGACCAGAATTAACTGCCACAAGACAGGATCTCTGCAAATAATGATTGAACCTGATGTGCAGCTGGAAAAAAGAGAAGGTTGGATTAGGAGAGCGCTTTGGCGCAGGTTGTACTTCCGGAGAGACATTCACTTAATGAATTGACCGTTTTTACGTCAGTCCTGCATAAACCAACATAGACTAACGAGTGGCTGGCAACAGCAGGACAGTTTAGGATGCAAACGGCGAAGAAGACGTTACACTGGGTTAGGGCAGTGCGGCTTAAATGCTCTCTCTTCGGGAAGAAGAGTGAAAATTATTACATGGAAGCATGAGCAAGGACGCACGGCCTGCAGGCCCTTTACTTAGTCTGTAACAATTCGGTGCAGGTAACGCAGGTGTGCAGATGATGCGCGGCAAACTAAGAAGAAGCCGTTGCAACTGCGCATATGTGGTTGCGTTTGCCCGAGGCTGCTGACCGCCTCCCTTCTAGTGATCGAAATGAATCGGACAAAGAATAAACACAAAAGCCCCAAGTAAGGACTGATTGCTGAGAATATTCAGCACAGGATCATTCTCGTAATGCAGTACCAGCCACCTTTTCTGCCCCTAGCTTAACCCCCCTGCCTGCAGCTGCAGCAGCACATTCCCACAATTTCCAAAATAGGAAATGTTATAGACCCCCTGGATGCGCGAAGATAGTGCGCGGCAGGTTTCATCAGCTATGAAGGGCAGCCTCCTACGCTCTTGAAGTCGGATGGTAGTAGGACCCCCTTCATTCATTAGGTCAAGTCCCTTTTATAGCTGGTGAGACGCATTTGTGCCGCTTTTCTTCACATCCTTCGCGTTCAGTCTGTGACCTTTCAGTTTTTGGCTTTTGGCCATTCAGTTTTTTTCCACCACCACTAATTTTTAATGTAAGCATGGCATGTGTTCAATGGACGCTGGTTTGCGATCCTCGCGAATATTTCCCTTATATACTAACCCTTGCCGGCAGATTTAAAGTCGCACAATGAGAATAAGGAAGTCGACGTGGTTGATAGCAGGACTATCGAGCCTTGTCGAGGCTACGCCGACCTTGAATTACGCGTTCAACACCCAGCTACCGCCAATAGCACGGTATAATGAAGAATACCGCTACGAGCTTTCAAAGGACACATTTACTACAAGCGACTCGTGGATGAACAGGTGGGGGGAGAATTTGCCCGACTGGCTTCACTTCGATGGTGAATCCGGCACACTGTCTGGCACTCCAAAACCAGAGAACAACAATTACGACGATCAGACGGTAAGCTTTCGCCTAGTAGCTCAGGATTCCTCTGGTTCTGCATACTGCGATTGCACACTGGTGGTTTCCAATGTGCCTGCGCCCAAAAAATCAGCCGACGTGGCCAGCGTGCTTGAGAAGTCAGGCCCATTAGCGGGCACCGAAAACTTAGTGCTCACCCCAGGTAAGAATTTCGAAGTCACCTTTTCGCCTTCTTTTTGGCAAAAGGATGATGCGGCTACGCGGGATATTAATGGTGTTTTTGGCAAGATGGCCGATCACGCTCCTCTACCGAACTGGCTGGGTTTTGATCAGTCACAGGGAAAATTTTATGGTTCTGCTCCTTCTGTTAATTCACAAATCGCTCCAGCTCAGGAATTCTCGGTGGCTTTTCTTGTATCTGACTATGATGGATACTCTAGCAACCAGGTGCAGTTTAACCTACTTGTTGGGGCGCATCAGTTCACCACGAACCTTACCG
The DNA here is from genome assembly GCA_030585065.1 of Blastobotrys persicus. Classification (NCBI taxonomy): domain Eukaryota; kingdom Fungi; phylum Ascomycota; class Dipodascomycetes; order Dipodascales; family Trichomonascaceae; genus Blastobotrys; species Blastobotrys persicus. The sequence continues at coordinate 28,770 of JAJMBO010000041.1, forward strand.
TCGACAGCATTAATGCTACACGGGGGAAGAATATCCGTTATCAGATTCCGTTCGACAAGCTACGGTTGGATAACAAGCCCATTGAACGTGCAAATATTTCTGCCATTAGCTTGAACTCTACTCAGTCATGGCTCAAATTGGACAACTCTACTGGTGTAATCACTGGTGCTCCTCCAAACTCTTTGAAGGATAATGAACAGGTTAAGGTACAAATTACAGATACTTATGGAGATTATCTGAGCTATATCCTCCAGGTGGACGTTGGCGAAGATTCCAATAGCATCTTTTCTTCAGACAGCCTTGGACGCGTCAATGCAACTCAGGGACAGTACTTCCAATACTCCTTAAAGGATGTTCTCTTGAACTCAAACGCATCCATCAAGGCCTCGTATTCTCCAAAGGTCGATTGGATCAAGTTTCATGAAGACAATGCCACTTTCACAGGCGTCGTGCCCAAGTCGTTCTCAACCTCTAAAGTGACGTTGTCTGCTTCAACTGGGAATGGAGACAACCAAGAAGAAAAAACCACTTTGACATTAACTGGGGTTCCAGCTCCCAGCAAAACCAAGAAATCTTCTACCTCCGCAGCTTCTTCATCTTCATCATCTTCTTCAACGGGTACCGGCGCCCAAACGGCTGGCCCGTCAAGCAAGACCATTGCTATCATTTGTGGTACGGTTATCCCGCTGTGTTTTATTGGTGCGCTTGCAGTGTTGTTCTTCTGTTGCTGCCGAAGCCGCCGAACCCACTCGTCGTCTTCGAGCATTAGTGAAAAGAATATTTCTGGACCAATCATTAACAGTGATGACCCTGAGAAGGCTGGAGGTGCTATTGGACCATTGGGTGGTCATAAGCCGACATCCAGCGATGATTCTGATCTACATTGGGATTCACCGCAAAAGATTTCTGCTCTTAACTTTATGAAGATGGACAGTTCTGGAGAGGATGTGAACAACCATTACTATTCTAGCGAGGAGACTCACGTCCCAACCGATGGGTTGAGCGTGAATTCACCATCAATTGGTGGCAACTCTCCCGCACTGATGGCAACAACATACTCTCCTGGTCTAACCAGTTCGGAGAAAGCGGTAGATTCACCAACTGGTCTACGCGGGCCACCAATGGACAATACTGCATCTCCAGGACTTCAACCACCTCCAGCAGCGGCTACCGCTCCAGAACGAGATAGTCGCGTGAGTGTGCGACCGCGAAATTCGTGGAGAAATACTGGACATTCAAGCGAGGGGGACAATGTCGGACGATGGCAGGAACATCAGTCGGTTGGCTCATTGGCCACAATTTCCACTGATGAGCTGCTAACAATGAGACTGGTCGATCGGCAGTCGTACGATAGCGCCAAAAGAGATACCTATATGAGTCCTACCAAATCAACCATTCTAACACCGCACCAGTCCATGTATCCAAGGGACCAGTCCTCGGGAAACATTCAACAGTTAGGCTCTCACTCGTCTTCTATTCAAGAAGAACAAAATTACCAAATCCTTCACTCTCACAGTTCATCAGACCAGACTACAGCCTCAGAGATCAGCATGAAAAAAGACCCGGGCGGTGAAGTCGATGTGGACTATTACCGCAAGGCAATGCACATGTCCACCACTACTTTCCAGTCTGATGACAATGACGATGCGTACGATGATCTGTATCGCACTGCCAGTTCCGGCACCGAAAACCACCACCTTGCCGATGACGACGCCAGTTACAACAGCTCCGATCAGGAAAGTCTGCGGCCCTATAGAAATTCTCGCGGTGAGATGACTTGGAGCCAGAGAAGTATAGACCAATTCTCCAACTCCACTGAATTGGCCGCCTCTCGTCAGAGTTTCGGCCTCGCTATCACGACCCCAGAGAAGGAGGGTGGAACTGTTTCCCGTGCATCAAACAGGGACACTGTTCGCTTGGTTCAACATCCGGAACGAAACAATTTGCGAGATTTGCGTACCCCGGAAATTGAAGAAAGCAACAAAACTCTTCACCGTGAATCCTCTGCTGAGCTAGCCTTTCTCTAACCCTAATGATTGATGATGAATCTTGCTAACTATATTAGATATTTATTAATACAGTAATTTATTCAAAATTTTAGATCTGGTGTATTTCGTCATATTGTAAGTTGTGTTTACCAGTAGAACAAAACGCGTGAAAGTTCATGTACGCCTAGTTAACTGGACTTGATGTAAGTCGTGTGGTGTGAGTCGTGCATGTATGCACTATGTGGCGTCGGAACCAGGCCGATGCACCCCATTCACCGATATTGGCTGCCACGTACGACCACCCGAATACATAGTTTCTTCTACGCTGCTGTGTCATAGACATGCCACCTCTTTGTAGGATACTGGCATTATTGGGGCTATTTGCGCTCCGGGTAGCAGCTATAGTAAAAGATGAGGAGAGGACGGCTCCTAATGGCTCACGCGAGGCGGCTGATTATTATGTATGGGATCTACCGGGACTCGACAAGAAAACTGAGCTGTTCCCTACAATGCATTCTGGGTACGTATGACAGCTTTGCTGGATGCAAGTATTGTTCTTATTAACTTCTTTTGAAGCAACCTGCTGGTTGATCCTGATAGTCAAGCCAGTCTTTTCTTCTGGCATATTGAAAATCAATATTTAGTCGACACCCCTAAAACGGTAAGGATGGTTGTTTGTGCATGGAGTCAATTGAACTAAGGAAGAATATCTCTTGCGTGAATGTAGTTGGCAAACTGAACGACCGTCTCCAAGATCAATTGGTAGAAATGCCTTAGTATGTCGACGACATGGCTAATAGCCGGTCTTGACTCCTGCGTTCAAGTGATACTAGGTCCTAACTTGATTACTTTAGGTGATTTGGTTAAACGGAGGCCCCGGGTGTTCCTCAATGGATGGTGCATTGATGGAAATCGGTCCATTTCGACTAAAAAGTAAAGATAAGGTGGTTTCCAACGAAGGTTCCTGGCATAAGTATGCCAATTTACTATTTATTGATCAGCCTCGAGGCGTCGGGCTTAGCACTGGAGAGTCAAACTCGTATATCAAGTCTATGGATGATATGTCCAAGGATCTATTGAAGTTTATGGATGAGTATTTCGACATTTTCCCAGAACAATTGAATTCGGAATTCTACATTGCGGGGGAATCGTTTGCCGGTCAGTACATCCCGTACATTGGTAAGGCAATCTTAGATAGAAACAGAAAGTTACGAGAAGATCAAGAAGAAAACAGCAGAGGGGATAAAGAAAAGATAATTGATTTGAGGGGACTATTGATTGGTAACGGTTGGGTCGATCCTGTACAGCAGTACCTTGCCTACGTGCCATTTGCGTATTCCAAAGGACTTTTGACGGAAGGTACCGCCCAAGCAGCTGAAGTTGAAAAGTTGCACAAGGACTGCGCGGAAACGTTAAGTGACTTGGGGGACCAGAATATGACAGCTCACGTTGACCAATGTGAGAAGATCGCTAAATCTATTATCAGTATTTCCTACGCAAAGGATAATGAACACTGCTTTAATATTTATGATGTTCGTCTTAAAGATACGTTCCCCTCCTGCGGAATGAATTGGCCCCCAGACTTGGAATACATCACTCCTTACTTGCGTAAGGAAGAAGTACTGAAAGCTCTTAACACGTATACCAATGGGGCCAGTGGCTGGCGTGAGTGCTCTGGTTCGGTCCACAGCGCAATGGACAAGGATCATTCGCGTCCATCGATACAACTTGTTCCAGAGTTGGTCAAAGAAGTCCCCATTACATTTTTCAGCGGTGTTGAAGATTTCATCTGTAACTCCCTGGGCACAGATCGCATGTTGGAGAACTTAGAATGGAACGACGGCAAGGGGTTTGGAAAGGATGCAAGGGAAAAGGAGTGGAAGTTAAATGGAGAAAATAGAGGTTCAGTCATCTCTGCAAGAAACATTTCATCGGTAAAGTTCTATGGATCATCTCACATGGTTCCGTTCGATGATGCAGAAATCACCCAGTTCATGTTTAACGTCATGGCTGGTTTGACAAGCTGGGATGCTAATAACAATGTGACCTTGACGTCGTGGAACGGAAACAAGGATCACGAAAAAACCAAGATCGCGCAGGAAGCTACGCTACGGGCATATTACCGCTCTGGCACAGTTGCTTTGGTGATAATTCTAATAATCCTTGCGGTATGTGGTTATTTTATGTGGAAACGGGAAAATAGAGACATGTACGGCCCGCGCCGTGGTTTCTGGAAGTCTATCATTGGTGGTCTATCCCGTTGGAAGCCAAAAGGGCATAAACGCACTCGTAGTGGGAAAAGCTTCGGAAACATGAATGATGGAAGCTATCATGGCCTGCAAAGT
>JAJMBO010000041.1:33202-72432 GCA_030585065.1 Blastobotrys persicus
AAAAAAAAAAAAAAAAAAAATCCCAAAATCGTTCCAAAATGTCTGGCAAACTTTCCTCCTTTTATAGTGAGCCTGATCGGCCTTGCCTCTGATCTAATCAGATGGGCCAGTTAGTTGTCATGACAACATATCGACTAATATTTCATGGAAGATATTTCCACCTTTACGATGAAAATTCATCTCCTAATTGAACTCTGGACACAAAGGAGGAGGAGGAGGAGGAGGAGGAGGAGTGAAATAGATATCTAATATTCAAACCCCTATAGTTAGGGTGAGCGAAAATTATCGTGATAGCGCCGAGTTGTTCTCAACAAATCCACTGAATGTGCGGGGATCTTTTAATGAACGGCCAACTCCTTCTATACGCCTCAATTGAAGTTATTCATGCAGCTGCAGCTAGGGACATCGTACACATTGTCGAGATCAATAGAATTTTTACCAATATATCTAAGTACAACAGTACCCTTCTCACTTCCATAATAAGCTTTTCCATCTGCTAACGTAATTTCAAGAGTATTTGGGGAGCGAGGTGGAGACACAAATCAGTCATTCTTATCAGTTGAGAATCGACTGCAGCCACTGTCTAATAGTGCTTCACCTTTTGGGGCTGTGGAAGTGGATATCAATTTCCACCCGACAATCTGCTGGTCCAGTTTGTTCAGTTACTACATACCACAATTGAAAGGCGAACCATCTCAGAAGATGTTCTAAAATACTACAGCTTCATGATCAATCAAAAGGCTTACGTAATTCACCATGACTCGAGTCGAGATGAGCTCATAGCGGTGTGGTCGGACTCGATAAATGAGTCAACGTTTATCAAGTTATCGTGTGGGCCGATCACCGCCGATAACCGCACGGTCGGATAAAATAACCGGAATTTTTTTTGTCTTTGAACTTAAAACACAGACAACTACAAAACGTTTGACTGATTTGTACTAACAACAATCCATGATTAGAGCAGCAGTGAGACGATTTGGCACTTCTGCCAAAGTTGGAAACAACCCAAGGACTGCTGTTCACCGCCAGCACGTCTTTCAGCCGGTCGCATCGCAATCAATGATGTCACCCATGACCCGAAAGGTTCCATGGATTGATGCCTTCAAGCATCGAGAAAATGTACTGAAGGAGTGGAAAAAGACCAATCCGCCTCCGGGTGAAAATCCACCAGAAGCATCTTATTCAATTGCCCCAGTCAAGACTAGAGAGGTTGTTGATAAAAGCAGGACCGATTCGTTTACTTTTGCCGTTCTCCCATTCAAGGATGATGAATGGTTTTTGGATGCTTATATCAATGCTGCAGGTCGTCTACGAATTGGCCAGATTTTCCAGGATTTGGATGCTCTTGCAGGTGTAATTGCCTATAAGCATTGTTCGCCAGCCGAGCCGGTTATTGTTACGGCTTCTGTGGATCGGATATACATGCTGAAACGTATTGGAGATGTCACTAAAACCAATGTTTCTCTTTCAGGCTGTGTCACTTGGTCTGGACGTTCGTCAATGGAGATCACTATTAAGGCAGCTACCCACTCTTCCGGAGTTAGCATTGATTCCGAGCTTACTGAGAGTGACATTCGTGATGAAGATGTGTTCTTGACAGCTAATTTCACGTTTGTTGCTCGTGACCCAGAAACTAAGAGATCCTTCCCTGTTAATAGGTTAGTCCCTCGGACTGCGGATGAAAAGGTTGACTTTGTGCGTGCAGAGAAGTACAATAATGACAAAAAGACCTCAGCCAAGCAGACCGGACTTCAAGTACAGCCTCCTTCTGCGGAAGAGGCCGGGATAATCCACGACATGTGGATCAAGCAGCTGGAGTATGAACAGAATCCACAAGCACGGCCGTCTTCTTTGGTCAACATGGCTGACACGCGGATATTTTCAACATCCATTATGCAGCCGCAATACCGAAACATGCACTCTTATATGATCTTTGGTGGCTACCTGTTACGACAGACCTTTGAATTGGCTTATGCCTGCGCTTCGGCCTTTGCACACTCTGTCCCACGATTTGTGTCATTGGACTCTACTACCTTCCGAGCTCCTGTCCCAGTTGGCTCTGTTCTTTACCTTACCGCTACTGTCGCTTATACCGAACACACTGAGCGTGAGATTGTGACCACTGACGGCGACTCAGCTATCGTCCCCGGGACATTGGTACAAGTCCGTGTGGACTCATCAGTACGAGAGCTGCAACACAAGACTCGAACCGACACAGGTCAATTCACCTATTCTTATTTTGTTGCCGCCAAGTCTCCAGAAGTGGGCGAAGGCGCTGCGCAAAAGACAGAGCTTCTTCCGCAGACCTATAACGAAATGATGGAGTATCTAGAAGGTCGTCGAAAGGCGAAGGATACTGCCGACTTCTACAAGCAGCGGCAGTTGGGCACCATTTCAGAGTAAAAAAAAAAAAAAAAAAAAAAAAAAAAATAATACCTCTGTGCCTAATTTCTTGCCATCAATTTTCTTGTATGTTTCGAACCATCAAGCTAGTGTAATATACTCTAATTTATCTCGAATGAATACCGCATATCCAATTGTTGGATCTATATTTCCTCAGCTCTAGAGTCTTTTCTTCGCCATTTACTAGAGCCAAGATCAAAGACGAAAAGTACTAATTCTCTATCCAGTCACTGCTTCAGCACCTGAACAATAGTAAATATACGAAAAACGCTACTCTAGACTTCATTACTTCAAAACGAATTCCGTATACAAAAATTGCCTAATGCAGACGAAGAATTTAAACCTTTTTCAACAAATTATCTGGTCATCATACACCAAGACACCAAAGGGTCCTCTCCAGAACCCTGGGACCCACACAACATGCTCCTAAGCTGTGCAGTACCGAGCAATTACAGCATCTTACTCCCTTTCATGTTTCTCTTGGCTCTATAGATCAATTAATCAAATGAATATATTCCATGGCCACACATTCTTAGTTTACCAATGACAACAAATAAAGATATACTACATCCATCCTCAAAGCTTCTTCGAAAACCTTGAGTTACCACTATTTGTCATACAAACCCGAAACATCTCCACGCAACAATATACAAACTGCAGGAGTTGTATCGACATGCATATTAACGTGTCGCCGAGCCTCGGAATTATTGATTATGTCCGGAATCCCCGCAATCAATTACTAAGCCAGATTTCCTTCTGGCCGCGCGCAGTCAAATTACTATCAACCGGCTCACGGCCTCAGAAAGAACACAGCTCAAGAGGCCCTACGCTGTCGACCATTCGCGAGCAAAAGAGTCCATACCTCCGTCGCTTTCTGCCCCCCCCCCTAAGACGCTCAGAACCCTGGGCAGCCGTTATCTGACCAATCGGAAGAGCTTACAAATTGTTAGCGGTCACGTGATATGGTGAAATTGGGATGACAAAGTATATATGCAAGAAGACGGACGGAGGGGACCGAGGCTTGCGAAGGTATTGTTTGAACATGTCGTCGTACGGACAACAGCAGCAGAAGGACATGAACAGTCTTCTGGCGAACCTGAACTCGGTTGATCCTATTGATTATGCAAGTGCCAGCGGCAGCAGCGGCAGTAGCAGCAGCAACGGCCACCAGCATGAGGACCTAGGAATTTTTGCAAATACAAAGTTTTTCGACTTCGACACTGAGCGCAACACCGATGTGTCGGTGGTAGACGAGCTTCTCATGAGCCAGGAGAAGCAACTCCAGGAAAAGCGAGCCAGATGCGAGGGTCTAAGCCCCCAGGACCATCACCAGCATCCACCGCTGCCAGATTTTGCGCTGGACTTCAATAACCTGGGCCAGTTTTCATTGGCCGAGGGCCTTCCCAACGCACAGTTGCCACAGCAACCACCACAGTTCGGCTTAGCCACAACTAACACACCAAGTACGAGCAGCAGCCACCAGAGTCCAGCGGAAGAGCCACAAGATGGCAAGCGACGGAAGACCAGCCGACAGGGCTCTGCAGTGCCTGACAGTGACGGAGCGCGGGCAGCGGCGGAAGAAGATAAGCGACGAAGGAACACTGCGGCATCGGCGCGTTTCCGAATAAAGAAGAAGCAGCGAGAGCAGGAGATGGAAAGAAATGCAAAGATGCTGCAGGAGAAGGTTCAGAACCTAGAGGCCAAAGTGAGCCAGCTAGAGATGGAAAACAAATGGCTGCGAAACCTAGTCGTTGAGAAGAATGAGGCTAGAGACGTTTCGTCACTACTTGATATGAAGAACAAGGTTTTGGCTGATACGAAGAGCACCTTTGACAGTGTCAAGGCTGAGAAGAGCTAGAAAGGAATTTTTACGAAGTGAATGAAACTGGTACGGGTTTTACCAACATTAAGTTATTAGATAATGCTATAAGCGTTAGCGATAGGGGCCGGCAATAGATGTCCATAAGCACGTTGGCAAAGTCAAGGTTTGGACAGGGGATGATAGTATTATTGGTAATGGCTGTGTCCTTTTGAGATATTTAGGACTCTGCTTGACTATGAACTATGTAATATATTACCCATACCCATAGACACCTTGAAGGAAGCCGGATAATGGATTGTATGACTTGAGCAAGGTTGTTATTTAGCCGACGGCCGCCTCACGCACGCCAATTAATTACCTGGACGGCATATTCGTCATTCCGACAATCCGAACCATGTACATACAAGAACAATGCACTAGTATATATTAATGATTGAGAACGGATCAAAAGACGAAAACAGACCAGCAAACAAAACCGTGATCAGCCCATACGGGGTCGGTACAGGGTGGTATTTTTAGGATATGACGTTTTGACGTGCAGTCCACCTGCAGGGGAGGACTGAGATTTACGTCGGGTGCAGTCCCGAGTCTGGGTGGGAGGATTAGAGCCCACAACGCGGATAATGAGAGGTTGACTGACTGACCACCACCCAGCAGTAGTAGGCACGCCACAATGTCAGAAAACTCTAGAGAGAACGACGCTGGTCCTGGGAGCGAAATCATAGATTGGAGCACCTTCAGTCAGATCCTGGAGATGGATGAAGATGAAGATGAAAGGGAATTCAGTGCGGGCATTGTTCAGAACTTCTTTGAGCAAGCAGAAGGTACTTTCCAGCAGATGGAGGATGCATTGAACGACAAGGACCTCAAGCAGCTTTCTTCTTTGGGCCACTTCCTCAAGGGCTCCTCTGCCGCTCTCGGCTTGACCAAGATTCAGAATTCGTGCGAAAAGATCCAGCATCTAGGCGCTTACAAGGACGAAACAGGGTCAACAGAAGTCAACGACGAAGACTTCTTGCTAGACCGCATCAAATCTACTCTACTGATCGTCAGAGAAGAATATGCTCAGATCGTGGAGTACATGAAGGACTTCTTCCAGGGTGCCCTTCAAAAGGCTGCATAATTTATATTTTAGATCTCCTGTATCTCTCTTAATCACAATATCCTCTGTACGTACACTCACTCAGTCAGGTCTGGGTCGACCTCTGTTCCGAGATGGAGTTGCCCTAAGAACTGTTTGTCCTCCAGGCCCTCGGGCATGTAACTTTGTTTGCACTTGCCATCCACGTAGAGCGGGTTGTATTTGTATTCCTTACCGTAGCCAATTTCGGCCATGAGCTTGGTCGGGGCGTTCCTCAGATGGATAGGAACGACGGCTGCAGCAACTCCCGGTTCTTCCTGCAGCTGACGCTTGACTTCGTTATACGCCCGATATACAAGGACGGATTTTGGGGCGTTGGCCAGTTTGACTGCGCAATGGGCCAGTATACAATCAGCTTCGGGCATGCCAATTTGTTGGACGGCTGTAAAAGTGTTAACCGCAAATGGGAGACACGAGTCGTCCGCCAGACCTACATCCTCGCTAGCAATTCGAACCATTCTTCGTGCGACGAAAAGCGGGTCTTCACCAGACTCCAACATGCGGCCGAGGTAAAATAAGGTAGCGTCAGGGTCGCTTCCTCGCACAGACTTGTGAAATGCAGATATTGTGTCATAGTGCGAATCTCCCACCCGGTCATAAAGCATGTGTGTCCTTTTTAGTGTGGTCTTGATAACACCAGTGTTGATATGAACACTACTATCGCTCTCGTCCTCTTGTTCGTCCTTTTCCAGTTGCGAGTTGATTCCCATTTCCAGTACATTCAATGCCACACGAGCGTCACCATCTGCCAACCCAGCAAGATAGTCGATAGCATCATCGTCCATTTCAATCGCGCCTAAGCCATCCTCAGCACGGTTCGAGTTGACCGTTTTCAACCCTCGCCGCATTATCTCTGCAATGTCCTCCTGTGTCAGCTTTTTCAACACAATTACCCGACAACGCGAACTCAATGCACTGTTAATCTTGAAAGACGGGTTCTCTGTTGTCGCTCCAATTAGCGTAATGTCACCACGTTCAACGTGGGGTAAAAATGCATCTTGTTGGGCTCTATTAAATCGATGCACCTCGTCTAGGAACAGAATTGTCTTGCGGTTCAACAACTTTTGGTCATTTTTTGCTTCGTCAAACACTTTCTTGCAGTCATTCAGCCCATGCACGGCCGCAGATAGTTCGACAAACCGCGACTTTGTCTGTTGTGCTATGATTCTGGCCAATGACGTCTTTCCGACTCCAGATGGGCCCCACAGAATAATTGATGGACATACATCTCTATCAATAAACCGCCTTAACGCCCCCTCCGAACCGACTATATCCTCCTGACCAACAAAATCTTGCAAATTCTTTGGTCTCAATTGTTCTGCCAATGGAACGTTACTCATTTTTTGCTTCTTTCTCCTTCTTTCTCCTCCATTTTCACTAACCCTCTTGCGCTCACTCGGCGACGACTGAGGCTCAGGACCACCCTTGGTTTTTCTCTCGCATCCTTCCTCCTCCGCCACCGGCGGAGACGACTTGAAGAACCCACCATTCGACGGCTTCCGATCACTCACGACACTCGCAGTCTCAGGGCATCCCCGGTCCAAGTGCTCATTGACCACTCTTTCGGTGGTCTTCATATTGCACATTGGACAGCGAACGTTCATGCTCATGTTCTTAGTCTCTGCAACGCGTTCTACTTTACAGCTATTTACTAATCTTATCAACGCGTTTCATTTCGCGTAACGTAACCCTAACCTGGTTTCCCTTCTTTTCTCTGGCGCTGAAAGCAAAATCTAGTCTTGGTTGGTCCTATGGAATAATATTTGCCACTCTGTAAATATATATTTACAGGTATACAGTTTGCTGTTCCGGGTTCTCGTTTACATTTGATGGATAGGGAATTGAACAGGGAAACAAAACGAGAAACAACAAAGCCGACAAAATAATATCACCGTATATTTCAATTCCAACCCCATAGTTATTACCACGTACAGGGCAGATATTATAAGTTGTCATGTGTTTGTCCAAGACCGGGGCGGAGTTTGAACAGATTTAACAGTACCACGATACGCTGCCCAGCTGAAGGCGAAGCGGGCCATTATTTAAATAACAGCCTTTCTCTTTCCATATAAACTATCTCTTTTTTCTCCATCTTTCATTTGATTAGGGAGAGGACCCTTTACGACCGCACCTTCTCAGTTCGGGTGATTATATACACTGCGTCGGGTACGTGCATTCCCGGAGTAAAAATAGAATTGCGATGCACTCGACGGCCAAATTAACCAAACCAATCCTTAAAACTATCGCCAAATGGTGGCTCCAATGCCTCACACACTTCATCAGAGAGCTTTTGTCGTGAACCCAGTGACATTTGCGTGTGGAGACGCGCCAGGTTTGCGAGGGTCCTCGTTGAGGAGGAGCCGCACATAAAATGGTCGGTGGGTTGTTGACTGTGTATAAGAAGGCTGCCGGGATAATATAGCATCACCGGAACGAGTAAATGTGACACGGGTGCATGAAGAATGTCAGGCAGAGGCATTGTGAGGCCATCTGGCTATGTACCTGCCGTGATGGTTAATCGGGCAGAAGACGACGAGATGGACGAACGGTTTTTGGGCCCACCGGTTTCGCTGACTGCCTGGTCTCATGAACCCAGTCGATTGAGTGAAGATGTCATCGTGGATATGTCATTGATCCCTAATTCCAAGGAAGGGGATGTAGCCGAGCTGAAAACTACTGCTGAGCGGCCTAAGCGTTTGTACTTTATTGTCAAGAGTCTGACTGACGAGCAGACGAAAGCAATGCCGAACGTTCAGGTAAGTATTGCGAAAACAAAAACAGGGTTCCTGATAAGATCTATTGCCTATTAAAAACGTAAATCGATGCATCTGCGGGTCGCGAGGGCATCGCAGCGTTGTTTCGAAACAGCAATAGAAGTTGCTTTGGTAGAATGCACCGTGCTAATTGTATATGTAGATATCCGTTACAACACACTTGTTGTCGCTATTAGACCTGCCCCCGCGGAGCAAGGTGAACATTCGACTAAGGGAGAAAAAGAGAGTGGAGGCGGATAGTGTCGAGATCCATTTTAAAGATACCTACCTTACACGGGCGGATATGTGGCGTATCTCATCATTGCTAATAGGAAAATGTTTGTATTCTTCGCAGCGTGTTTCTTATTGTGATGTTGTGCGGGCTTCAGTGAATGACATATATAGAAAAGGGAAGAAGAGACTTTCAGCCTACATTGGACCGTCCACAAAGTTCGTTTACAGATCAGAGTCTGCCAGAACTATCTTCTTCATCCAGATGTCCTCAGAGATGTGGCATTTTGAGGAGAATGGTGAGGTTATGTTTCATAAACTGATCAATTCCTTCTTGCCAGAGCTGTTCAAACGATGGAGGGAACAAGGCGCGCATCATGTTGTCACCATTGTCCTGTTCACGAGTGTTGATATTTCCGGACGACGGTCAGGCTTGGGGCACGGCGAACGAGAACGCAACACCAGAGACTTCTTCAGAGTGGTAGTGGATCAAGTACATATTAACCGCTGGAGCGATATTATGGCGTCTTTGAGACATGAATTTTCTAAGTTTGCTAAGGACGTTTTACAACAAAAGTCTGGTAAAATTGAGGGTAAAATATTACCGGCAGTCAAGGGAAACTTGTTAGAGGCTATTAGTTTAGCCACAACCATGATTACGAGTAAGTTTCTCGATCGGGATCTTAGAATGACAAACTCCCAGGTAATAATTATTACACCGGGTACAGGCATCTTTGATGTGGATTATGACCTATTGTATCAAACTAGTACAAAGCTGCTGTCAATTGAAATCAGTATTGACATTGTATGTTTGAGTCGTCGACCATTGCATGTTACCCCATTGTTTAGATTCAAAGACAGCAGTAACGCCGTCATAAACTGTGTTCCGAGTTGGGTAGACATCTCATTCTGGAAGAGTTCAGAACGTTATTCAAAGCAGTGGATTCCACGATGCAAGATATATGAGATACAGATGATGGGAGTGATGGAAAATGAAGTTTCTGCTATTAGTATCGACTACTTACCCAAAGCCTCTGGCACAAGCTCTTTGGAGAATATGATGAATGAATATGATGAAAACTTGTTCAAGAAAAAACCTGTAGTAAAGGGAGCAACGGCCACCAATGCGAATACAGATGATAATAACACCGATTCAATCGGCTCTGTATCTCCTCCAATGCTACTGCGCCCAAAAGTCTCTTCTCCCGATCTGCCAACAGAAGGTAGTTTTGCCACAAATTTTAGATCAGTTTCGACATCAATGCCTGCATCAGCAATATTGTCATCTCCGGATATTAGTTCTGGAGGATCTTCTGCGTTGCTGAATAACACTATTCGCTCCAAACCTTCTCAATCTCGAATGTCTGCCCTATCTACACTGTTTTCTCTTGGTCTAAATACAGGTGCAAGCACCAGCAAACAAGCGAATAGCACTCCTAATTCGTCAGCTCCAAACTCTCCAAAAGTTACACCGCCAGGGAAAGGCAACTGGCAATCTTCCAACCAGCCATCACCAACAACTGTAAATCCACCACTGTTGAATCATAAGCCACTGTTGAGTGCGCAGGCTCTACCTTCCCAACTCGATACTTCTTTGCCAACCAATAACAATTCTACTGAGCCAGACATTGAATTGGCTACGCCAAAAAATATCGAACTTTCGACCACTACGCAATTGGACACAGTACAATCGCAAGCGAATAAAGAAGCAGATGTGGACAGAAACAACTATATTTGGGTAACAATTAATAACCCTTCAAACATTCCAGAATCAATTCAGAATATTTCTAATTTTGGTCGATGGAAGAATGTCTTTCCAAAAGGAGTCAAACGGCAAACTGTTAAATGGCGATCTCTGAAATCACCAGCAGCTTTGCCATTGGCAACGGAGATATTCCCAACTGTGGAGGAGTTTGAACGTAACTACACGTTCCAGATATACGACGTAACACTTGATTCAGTCAAGGAAGAACACATGACTCCTGGAAATCTGCTGGAGGAAATGGTTGCGTTACGTCTCTGCATGGGTTTCCAAGTTGTAGTTGGTGATCGGGTGAGTAAAGTGGAGGCGCAGAGACGTCCTGGAGGTAATCCTGCATTAATTGTTCAAACAATTCCGAAAGTAGACTATGAAGGAATCAGAATTTACATGACTCGCAGCAATCAAATACACCGACTAGCTTGCGACCATTACGGTACGATCAATGTACAACTATATCGTACTGCCAAGTTAGAAACTAACGACTTTTCACGGACCTACCATCCGTATGTCAAGACTAAGTATGAAGAAGCTTATCAACCGGCTCTGGGAAACTTTTTTGATCCCAGTATCCGCAAAATCAACTGGAACTTGGTGGACCAGCAACTTGCGGGCTTTGAGGATGTCGTTGAAGAGGAGAATAGTAAAATGTTCAAGATTAGGTTTGTTGTCATTCCTGCCGAAGTTCCGAAATCACACCCGCTCTCTGATAGTAGGCAGGAGGACTTGAGTGCCGAGGAGATTCGTTTAGAAGGACTCAAGAGGGTTGTTGCTCAACTACACAAAGGTAGTTATATGTCGCCTGAGGAGAAAATGAAGAAAAAGAATCGAAAAAAAGAAAATAAGACCCCAGAAATTAAATTTTACACCGGAGAACTTGGGGACTTTCTGTTAAGCCTTTTACAAGAGTATCGAAATTATTACAATAGCACTGAAGATCCGGGCGTCAAGGGCGTGCGACGGGCAGAAAAGCTTTTTGTTAATGAAACGTTGAGTCGGTCATCTATCAAATTGAATCAGCTGGCTGCTCACATGCAAGGAGAGAAGGGCATCAGGCTCATTGATAGACGATGGCACTGGAAGATGCACAAGAAATGTTTTATTGGGCAAGAATTTGTCGCCTGGCTATTAGACAATTTTACTGACATCGATACTTTGGATGATGCAGTTGAATATGGCAATGAACTAATGGAGGCAGGACTGTTCCACCATGTGGAGCATCGTCACTCATTCCTTGATGGACATTATTTCTATCAAATAAACCCAGAATATGTTGTGCAATCCGAAAAATCTAATGACCGAAGTTGGTTTGCCAAGTTTGGTGGGTCAGAAAGCCAAAATAACAATCATGAACCTGGACACAGCCGGAAGACATCATCTTCAAACAACGTTTATTCCCCTGACATGGAAGCCAGTGTGGGGTCGCTAAAGGGTAGTTCCAGCGCACATGGCTCAGAAGTCTCAACTCCTGTGCATGGTAGGAAACAGAATGATGACGGAAATCTGCCGAAGGTACTTATTAGTCGAGCTATAAAGTATGACGTTGATCCCAACTTTCGTTCTGATAGGCATGAGTTCCTTACAGTTCACGTGGATCGAGTGCACAATCCTGAAAATGCTTTCCATCTTCGATTTGAATGGATCAATGCGACACCAAAGCTAATCGAAGAAAGTGTAGTGAATCTAGCTCGAATGAGTGAACGCTGGGGTTTGAAGTTGGTCCAGCTGCCGATTGACGAAGTCAGCACACTGCCTAATGGAAATCCATTTTGTTCCTTGATTAAAACTAAGCTTTGTCTGCCTCTACCGACTGCAGATGATGAGGAATTGATTCAAGTGGGTGATCCATTGGCTGAAGACTCTTTGTATTATCATAAGTTCTTGTTGCAAAGTTGCGGTTTTATTGTCGACACAGTTCCCGCTTCGAGCCTTATAAAGGAAGAAGTGGAATTGGTATACTCTTGGGGTAAACCATTTTATAAGTTTGCTCAGTACATCCACAAGACAGGTACTGTGCTCCTACAAATTGTTGAAAACGATGAGTTTGCCCTGATTGCGAATACGCTTCATGTCTCAAGAATCGGTGTTCATATGGTCGGGCCACAGAATCAACAGCAGCAATCCCCTCCACCTGATGCTGAGGAAATACAATTCGAATTTAAACGGTTATGTGAGAACCCAGAAAGGCTCCAAGATGTCCTTACAGAAGCAAGGGATAGTTGGATCGCACAAAAGACAACTGATAGTAAATAGCCATATCACGATCATTCTAACACTTAAATTAAGATGACGCATATGAATACATTACTATACATCACACTTTATTTGAGCTATCATTTGCTTGATATACTTGGGTGAGGAACACATATCGTGTTTGAGTGCTGATTACAAAATCTTTATACACTTTGATATTCAATTTTATCTACTGAAATCCGATGGACTATTTTTTTATTTAAACCATAAGACCTAAAGTCTAGGTGCGATCTTGAGAAGATCAGCTAGAACGCCAGCAGCTGTAACCTCAGCACCAGCACCAGCACCTTGAATGATCAATGGGTTTGGATATCTCTCAGTTTGAATGGAAATAACATTGTCAGATCCCTTGAGCGAAGCAAATGGATGGGAAGCATCATACCTTGAAAGAAATCAGTTAGTAAACTACCAGAATGAGATCGAGACACCGAATTCTGTTCCAAATGAAACAGTCTATTCCCGGAAAATCGTAAAAAACAATGCTTGATACTTACTTCTCAATGCCGACCTTGACAGACTTATTACCGTTAGAAAGGTCAACCTTTCCAACATATCGAAGAACCTTCTTTTCAGCCTCAGCTTCCTTTCGCAGCTTGTCGAGTTCTCCATCATACTGCGGAAGCTTCTCCATGAACTCTGCGACATCGGCCACAGATTCCAAAGGCTTGGGAATAAGTGACTCAACTGGGAATGCCGATGGTGATTCAACATTGTAACCAGAAAGTCTAGAAAGGATGGTCACTTTGCGAGCAACGTCAAGACCGTTCAAATCTTCTCTTGGATCTGGCTCGGTGTAGCCAAGTTCCTTAGCCTTGTTAACGACATCAGAAAACTTAACATTAGAACCGGAAACTGTAGAAAATTCGTTGAAAATATAAGAGAGAGTACCAGACACGATACCTTCAATCTTGACGACCTTATCGCCAGTATTGATGAGGTCTTTGAGGGTGCTGATAACCGGAAGGCCGGCTCCTACGGTAGCTTCATGATAGACAAGTGCACCGGCGGATTCAGCAGCCCCAAAGATGTCATTCCAAAGAGAAACTTCGCTAGAGAAAGCCTTCTTATTTGGAGTAGCTATGGAGATGGCTTTGGAAGCGAATTTGGCGTAAGATTGTGCCAAAGTTTCATTTGAAGTGTTGTCAATAAGAACAACAGGTTTTGGCGACTTCTCCAAATACGAGATAATCTGATCAACATTCCAAGCGCCCTCAGAAGCCTGCTCCACCTGCTTCTCCCAATTGTCAAGAGAGATTGGAGAATAGTCCTCCGAGACTAGGGTCTTCTTGGAACGAGCAATCAATACAACGTTGTAGGAGGCACTGGCATGCTTTTGGATATAGCCGGCCAGCTGACGAAGAAAGGCAGAACCAACAAGTCCAGTTCCCACAATAGCCAAATTCACTCCAGTCATTTTTCAATAATATTACTTGTAATGTATGATAAAGTGTCATCCCCCCTCGGGCGCCCCCGAGTCGAGCAAGTGCGCGGCGCTATGTTCCCCGTGCTCGCACGTAACCGCCGTTATCGCCCAACCCGGGCAGAGCTTGAATAGGTTCACCCTTACGGCCTTACACCCATATGGAGCACAGTTTGGGAATATTTCTGCAGTACTGATATGGACGCACTGCAATGGCTCCAAAACATTGGAGTTACTACTCGTCTTGGGTCAGTAAACAAATCTCCGAGCCCAGTAATTTATATGGAAAAGCGGACATTATTGTATCTAAGTCGCTGAAGCAGAGACATTCCATTTATGTTGTGCAAGAGGAAGCGAAGGTTACACAAGAATTTCGGAGCCATTGAATATGAATTATTAAGTATCAGAGTTAACCCTTTGGGTTGGTGACTGAGACTGAAGTTGCTCTACTCAATGGAGCATAATGGGATGCTAAAATGTAAATTGTTAATTTTCAGCGTGTACGAAGGAATCATAAATTCTGGCCAGTTGATATGTTTGCTGTAGCCATAATTAATTGTCATGCTATGTTCGGCAATTCCAAGGGATACAAACTCTGCTCGTGTTTCACTGTATACTCGGCGATTACCATGCCTTTATATGTGTTTTTATTGTGTTATTTTCAACGACAAATATCACAATTGAGTATTTATGAACCTGCAATTAAAACTTTAGACCAGTGTATTCTTCAGAAATCTCCCACAAGCGTATCGCATTATTTTTGTCTTTTGCATAGTCGTTAAGGTTTTCAGTGAAATCTTGACAATCAGCGAGAAAGGAGCCTGACTTAAGGTCGTCATTGAAAGCTGCAACAATTGTAGTTGAGGCACCCTGTGATAAAGTTTTCCATTTCAAATTTTCAAGTTCTTCTGGTGTAATGATAGGGTCGCCCCAATAATTCTTCTCTGCTGTAAATACCGACAAGTCCTCGAGGTGCCTTCCGAGGTTTGTTTGAATGACCCCAGGATGGACAGCAAAGGAGGTCAGGTTATTAGTCGCATTGAACCTGTCATGTAGTTCACGGGAAAAGAGAACATTTGCAGTCTTTGACTGACCATAGGCTACAAATAAGCTGTACTCTTCTTTACCTTTGTTGAAGTTAATGTCTTCAAACAGAACGGGGCTGATAAATGTTCCCATGCTTGAAACATTGACAACCCTTGGAAACGGAGAGGCAAATAATTTGTCAGATAAAAGGGCAGTGAACAAGAAGTGGCCAAGATGGTTTACACCAAATTGCATCTCAAAACCGTCCTCAGTAGTTTTGTAAGGACACGCCATGACGCCAGCGTTATTAATGAGCACATCAATATGACTAACCATGGAGTTAATCTCCGAGGATGCTTTTTTGATACTTTTGAAAGAAGCAAGGTCCATTATCACTCCCCTGACCGGAGCATTCGGAACAGCATTTTTGATATATTGTGTGGTTTCATTGATAGCCTCCTCGCCCCGACTAGTAAAGAGGACCAATTTTGCACCGTGTTTTGCAAGTATTTTGACAGTTTCTGCTCCAATACCACCCCGTGTTCCACCAGTAACAACCACGGTTTTACCTCTGATATTCTCCAGATATTTTGCGGCAGCTTCCTCACCTGTTGTCCATTCACCTAGACCAGTCATTGTCTTCTTTTTATCTTGAAAGTGATAAGCGAAAGTAAAAGCGTTTTAGCTGGCTTTTATATATTGTCTACTTCGACACGGAGAAAAGGTGCTATCTCCGCTATACCGCAGATGTTATCCCCGGCGTCCAAGTAAATCCGAAGGGGCTTTTTGAAACAATTTCAAACCTGTCGAAAGATTGATGTGTAAACAGAGATAATCTCGGACTTCCGCAGCAGAAATGGTCGGACTTCCGCGTTTGTCCTGTTTTGGACAGTCTATCCGTTCGTTCCGTTTTGGCTTAAAGTTGATTGCAATGTATATACTATACTATCGTGTCAGTTACCAGAAAATGCTAGGTTTTGCACATTCCTTTGAATACCATGCTATGAATCGTAGAAGCAGTTTGCGTCGGACTCAATAAGACATTACTTACCTGTATACATTTATCATGTCCTTATACCCGGCATTGGCGCATCATAGCTCAATTAATTGCTAATATACTAATTACTCTTTCTAGTTGGCAGTAAACAGTTAATCACTAATCCACTATTTGTTGCCTCTAATTTGTAGTTCGGCCATACACTTCAGGGTTGAACAAAATGAGAATCACATACTTTGTCTAATCAGCTCTCTACCAAAACTTCCCATCTCCTACTAAGTACAAGATATACCAACTTCAATTGATTCTATTCATACGATAGTTGCCGGCTTATTTGCTCTCTTTACCATGCAAAACCTTGAGCCCCAGACCCTTGCGTTATCGATAAGAAGTCCTCCAGCCGCACCTGGGATCTGCGCATCATATCATCAGGTGGCCGTACAACCAAGGATACACACATTATTATCATGCTCTTTATTGAGCTGCCAGAGGATATATTGCGAGATGTGGTGAAATATATGCCTGTGGAAGGACTTGTGGCGTTAGAGCAGACCTGCAGCTTTTTGCGACAACTTATCCTACCAATGGTGTGGGGAAACATGTTTTTGAACGCAGAACCAACGCCCAGCTATTGCCAACCTCTTCCTAGGTACATTGATTCGGAAGAGGAGGGATTGTTTTATTTGGATGAGATGAATCTGTCCAAACGTTTTGTTAACATTTCACATCCAGAGAGTATGGATAAATTCTTTAGGGCTCTGGTAGATGTCAACAATGGGATCGTGATGGAGAGTTTGAGGCATGTACAGGCTATTACGGTTTACATTAATGATTTTACACCCAAGTTCCCTTTGGCCATAGATGGAGACATTGACTTGGAAGAAGTTAGGTCCAGTTATCTGCTACAGTTGAATTGGATCCTCCAACATATCATTCCACGGGTTTGTACCGGGCTACGTCGGTTAGACTTGGAGTTTAACGTGAAGGAAACGAGGAGCCAAAAGACAACTCAATTTCTGGCAAATTTCCTGGCGCAAAAGTTTCCGGGTGTTGAAAAGAATTTTAAACTTAGCATTGATGGTCCGATAGAACTTGTCTCTTTTTACAAGATGATTTCTGACGGCACATGCAAGCTACTACATATGTTTTACGACTATTCGACTTATCCGCGACTTTCTGAACTTATCGAATCTTGCACTCTTCCGGCGAGTGTTACTCGATTCGAAATAGGATGTACTTGCCTCCCTGATCATCGCCTACGGCCATCTCGGGTGGATAATGAACGGTTCAAGCACTTTCTCTCGACTGCGCCTAATTTGAAAGCTCTTTCGATCAGCAGGTTGGGTTTTGAATCCAGTGACGTTAATTGGGTTCCAGAATCCGTTGATCATCTTCACCTCTTTGAAAATACAGATTCGGGAACAACTTTTTCAATCTCTCCTCCGCCGGCAATCCAGAGTGTAACGTCGCTGGATACGCTTTTAGCACCAAATTGTAATACATTCGAGAAACTCAATCTACCAAACCTCCAAAGATTGCATTTTTATCGAACGACTGCCGCAGATTTCGATGGATGTGCGTCAAGTCTGTTCAAACACAGTCGCAATATTCGACAACTTCAATGCAAGTTTATGACATATACTCAAACCGCGTCAATTGTTCGGGCCTGTGGCTCAACTCTCACGTCTTTAAACCTAGAAAGTGTGACGCATCCGGGTCCAAACATTGATCAACAGGTAGTTGATTTGATCGACTCTTTTAGAAACACTGACCTGCGCTTCCTGAAACTACCTCTTCCGCGCTATTATGGACTCAGTCAGTGCAACCTGGTTAGCCGAATAATCGCTGCATGTCCTCAGCTGGACTCATGTTATCTTGAAGGCTCTGGTTTGGAGGCTCCATATTTGGAACCTGTTCTAGGCGCTCCATACTACACATCAGACTCTTTTTCAAAAATACTTCTGGATAGTACTCTGTTGTACAAGCTTGACATTCAAAAATTCGTCAGTTTACATAGCGGACCACCCCCAATTTCCTCCAGCTTGTCTCACCGAAGACTCGTCTGCATGAGAGAATGAATGAACTTAGTTGGTCTGTAGCATTTTCGTTTGCCTGAAAATTTCAAATTATTTATTTTTTTTTTTCAGCTAAGCGGAAAACGCTGCCTACTTATCCCTCGAAGATATCGAAGTTTTTGTCGTGCTTATCAAGATTTCTTACTATTTATTCCAGATACTGACGAATATTCTAAATATTAGTGATAACAATCTTGGTACCGGAGTTTTTGCCAGTCTCGACAATCTCTAGACCCTCTTTAATGCTATCAAGGCCATTTGGAAGAACCTTGCATGGTAGATGCCTGATTTGAGGAAGAATAGTCTTGTTGATGGTCTTCAACAACTCCACGGATAGGTCCTGAAGACCTGGAGGAGCAGGAAGTTCCTTTCCGTTGACACCAAACTTCTTCACTGCGTCAGAGACGTGATAAGCAAATAGAACTCCATACTTAACGTTGTCCTTCTTTTGGTCCTTAAGCTTGTCCTCGTATCCCAAGGTAGCGTCCATGTGGACAGTACGATCGGTTGGAAGGACGGCATTGACTAGCGGCATCGTCTGGTGAGTAGAAATGGTGTCAAAGCCGATGTCAATCTTATTACCAGCATAAGCCTTGATCTGGTCAACCACATCGGACGCACGATAATCAAACGTCTTCTCCGCACCTAAAGATTGAACAAATTCCGCATTGTGAGGAGAACAAGTAGCAATGACCCTGAATCCAAGGTATTTAGCAAACTGTACGGCAATTGCACCAACAGAAGAAGCGCCGCCCCAAACTAAATAAAATTTATCTTTGTTGGAGTCGTTTGGCTCTAGCTTCAGACCGTCCGAGTAACCGAGGTTGATCATGACAGTTAGAAGAGCCACTGGAAGAGATGATGCACCCTCTAAACTTTTGACAGTGCTAGACCCAAGCTCAGACTGCGAAGTGTGGGACAGGGTGTGGTCAACTTTAAAAATAAATCTAGGGTCAGTGACGGCATATTGAGCAAACGCACCGTTCTCTGGAGTCTCAGTGGAGGCTCCAGAGATACAGCCAAAGCATTGATCCCCAACTTTCACATCTTTGACGTCAGTACCAACTTGAACAACCTCACCAGCATAATCGCAGCCCACAATGCTTCCCTCGGGACCCAGTTGATACTTGCAATGTTTCCAGTCTGTTGGGTTAATTGCTACCGATTGAATTCGAACCATTACCTGGTTAGACTTCATTTCAGGCACAGGGACATCATCCTTTACTGCACCCCTGTTTCCCTCAATGACAAATGCTTTCATGGCCTTAGGAACTGACATATTATATTTTTGGTCCTTACTACAACTAAGTACATCTTGTTCCGGGTTTATATAATCGGCAAACAAGTGATACGCGTTCGCGCGGCGGGTTATTTGTTTCCGATCTCCGACAATGATTTATAAGCATGCTTCATGGAAGTACTTACCGCGAACTTCAATTGCAAGGAGAAGCTTTTAGATTACTTATCGCTGCGGATTTCCGCACTTTGCGGGAAACGGAGTTCCGTCGCTCAATGTGTTATTGACTGCAAGACGCAGTCTCATGGAGCGTTATTCTAGTACAGTAACAAGTAGTCGAAATGTTGTAACCCTAGAAAATATGAAGAGTGTATAAAGATAGACTTCAATCGAGTATACGCAATTCTACATCTGCTGCCACAGTGGGCTCAGTAGTCGTTCTAAGCCATTTTCTGTTCAAGAATCCAGAACGGTTTATATATATTGTAGGCATTTGCACGAATACACAGGTAGAAAATATGTGCCAGGGTCGTATTTATAGCTTCTAATCAAGGGTTTGTACCTAGACTGTCTGTCCCGTTTTATTAAGTGAAAACTCGTAGCGCTAAACATGATACATGTCTAGCTGGTTCGATAGTCTTTATCAGCCTACTTGTGGCTCCTCTGCAAGCCGTTCTTATCCATAAGTATATACTCAGAATACTCGTGTACACCGAAATACAACGCAGCTTAGCGACCTGTATAAATGATGACAGCGGGAGTGGGACATCACAGCACAACAACAAATGCTGGCTAACTTCATTCGGTCGATACAGCCATCCGTAAAACAGCTGGGCCCTGAGAGCAGACCATTATTTGTAACTGGGAATGAGTCTGCAGATTTGGATTCTTGTGCCTCATCGATCTTGACGGCTTACTGTTATAGCCAATCCATGGACAGCACAGGGGCGGGGGGCTTTCGGCCCGACGCCGTAATTCCAGTAGTGAATATTCCGCGAGAAGATCTGAAATTGCGGCCTGAATTACTGTATTTACTTTCTGAGTTGGATGTAACTTCAAATCATTTGTTCTGTCTCGATGACTTGACCAGACTAGTCTCTGACGGTACTTTAGTGAGATCCAATTGCCACGCCTTTTTAGTCGACTTTAATCGGCTGACTGGACCAATAGCAGAAGTTATTGGTGACCGTGTCGTGGGTATTTTGGACCATCATGATGACGAGCAATTCTACAGATCTGCCAACCCTCGAGTTATACAGAAAACGGGGAGTTGTAGTAGTTTGGTAGTCAAGTATTGGAACGCAAGGTTGTCGAGCTTACCAAAAGATGGGGGATTGGTGAAACTGGCAAGTGCTCCATTGTTGGTCGATACTACTAACATGACCTCGAAAGTTGAGAATCCAGACCGTGAAAGTTTTGAAATCTTGAAAACCCTAGGGGACGACTTCTCATTTGATTCTTTCTATCAAACAGTCCAGGGTCGTAAAAAGAACCTTCAGGGTATGACTGGCCGTGAAATCCTCCGAAAAGACTACAAACAATGGGATAACGAAAATACGACAGCCAAGCTAAGACTTGGTATCAGTTCTGTGCAGCAATCATTAGATTGGTTGGTCAATGAGCATCAGCAGTTTGATCAAGATATTCTCAATTCTGCCCGTGAACGCGAAGTTGATGTGTTTGTTGTCATGACTTCTTTTCTCAGACAGGATGTCTTCTGCCGTGAATTGTTGATTTACCCTATTGCGCTAGGAACGGAACAACTTGTCAACAAATTTTTGAAAACCTCCAAAGAGGTGCTGCAGCTGGAAACAAAACAATGCCCATTCGACGACCCAAAGATTCTGGTTTTCGACCAAAAAGATACAAAATCAAGCAGGAAGCAGGTAGCACCATTGTTACGTCGAGTTCTGCATAGCGAAACATTTTGTAATATTTAAACTCACTAGACAGCTACAAGAACTCGTTAATTTAGTGGTGTTGAACAGCTCAAGAGCGGTCAGATACTGGTATTGAATGCGGACTTTTTTTTTTTTTTTTTTGTTGGAGCGTCCTTCAGCCAGATCTGTTACTTTGTACAACATCCCTAAACACTTGCTGTAACAGTGCTTGATGCAAATTTTCTGGAAGGATGAGCCCATTATGACAGCTTTTCAGCAATCCCAGCTTTCCAATGGCCAAACCATCGATAATTTTCCGGAAGTAGGCTGGTGTTCGCTTCCAGGTGTGAAAGAAACGATTCGTAGACTTTGCATGGCAATGTCACCGGCTCAATGTCGCCACGCGACTGCATAAGAGAAGGTATTTGGTCTTTGTCAGTTGAATAAAAGATTTTAAAGCCGGTTTTCTTTTCCGTGCATCCAGTGGTGGTGTACTGGACATCTGGGTTAAATACCCATATCAACAGTCGAGTCGCACTCTCGACATTGTCTTCTTCAGTTTTGATAGAAAACGTGTAGATGGCATGGGCGTCCATTAGGTCGCTAATCATAGTCGACACATAGACATTGTTACTATAACTTGGAGTCAATTCAGAGGCTTCCAACCGTAAATTCCATTTCCACAACTTTAATGAGTCATCATTTTCATTATCACCCAGAATAGATCCGCAAGATTTGCATGTTACTTGTTGATTCTTTGCGTGGGAAACGCCGGGCATTACTTGCGGGTTAAACAAGAAGTATGAGAGTCCAATAAACGAAGTTTTATCTGTTGGAATGAATCTAGAGATTGCATAGCCTGGGTTGTGAGCTGTTTCCTGTTTGTTTTCCGGCTTATGGCAGTGCCAAAAATCCATCATTTCTGCCCAGTTTTCTGACGGTAACTGTTTCCAATTCATTTCTTTTTCATGTCTTCCTAGAAATTGTTCGCATGATCCACATTTTACTTCGACGGGAGATGAAACGTTAGACAGCTCTCTAGCCGACCAAGGGATGGTTAGTTTTGAATTGTCAAAAAACCCATGCGACTTTGTGCCGTTTTGTCGTTCATTGGGAACTGCAGGCAATCTGAATGATATAGTACTTGTAGTGTCTGTAACAGGATGTTCAGCCTGCGTAACCGAATAGCTTACTTCTTCAGGTAAACACAGAATGGCTTTCTTGTGATCTTTATTCTGGTCCTGATAATGAACAATTGCCTGTCGAGTATTTTCAAAAGCCAGTCTATCAAAATTGCACCCACCAGGCAGCTGTATGGAAATTGCTATAGACTTAATCCGAGCTAAGTATTCTGACAAGTACTTCACTCCATTCGTTCCATCGGTCATCTCGCGGCTGTCTTCCTCTCCCAGATCCCTAATCTGGACAGAAATATTCTTTGGCCAGTGATAAGTCACGTGACATTGATTTCAGTAGCTGAGTACGGATAGAGGAATATGACATAGAAGTCCGTAACTTATGCCAAAACGTATTTAATTTGCTGGAATTCAAGAGGCAAGCCACTGTTGGCTACTCCTGGCTACACCTAGGTTATATGATACTACAAAATGCTTCAGCTCGTTATTTCCCCTTAATTCAACATCTGTGTTAAGCCATAAGTAATATCAGGACTCAAAATAGTGAGGGAATTTAACACTAGATCTCCAATTGATGAAGCACCATCAGAGTTTAATTGTCTCAGTTCTTACGCGCGTAGAATCCGACGGTCGAGTCATCCAAGGCTGTCAATACCCTAATGAATTGCCACAATACATGATATATTAGAATATTGTGTTACCTAGAATTTATCAGCACAATTCCCACTAGCCCTTAGTCTGAAAGTAAGTCCTTTTTTTATGTATATGATCAGTCCTTATTTAAATCGGAGAGCTATCGAAGTCCCAACATTGTGACAACGATAGACCGAGAGCGGCCAAGCAGCGCGAGTTATGTTATTGGGAGTGCTAGCCTGCACAATATCTAAACGACGAGTAACGCTGACGGTACTTTGATTGAAGAGAGTATTTGAATTCAGAGAGGAACAAGCCAAACTGTAAAATATTGTCAATGGTCAGTAAGAATCAAGACTGCAGGCAATATAGACTAATGAGTTTCTTAGTCCAGCTTTGTCGCGTTAAACCTATACGAGGAGGATCGTATTCAGGATGCGGAAGAGCACACTCGCGAGCTTCAGGTATGTCAAGTAAAGGTTGTTGCGAATTGTAAGCTGATTTAAATTCATTTAGATCGAAGAATGTTATAAGATATTCCAGAATGCATTAAAATTTCAACGACACAGAGCCATTGAAGATGCCCACAAGGAATATGATAGGCTGTTCAGCTTCGAAGTTATGAAGTTGGATTTTGTGAGTACAATTGAGCCAGCATACAAAGTTTTTCATGTTCTAATTGTTAATCAGGAAACTGGACTTCCTCCGACCGCTGAAAAGTTGAAATACCTTGCGTTCAAAAATCATTCCATGTTGTTGCTGAGTGAATTAGAAGACGAGATAGATGAAATGGAGAAGGAAGACTTAGTGCAGAGGTTAGATGACATTTTTAATGAAATGTCAGAGGCTCTAGTTTATGACGATCAAGAAGTTTCATTCCTGTACGCTTTATATTCATTGGCCTATCCGTTGAAGTACTACAAAATAGCACGCCAGGCATTAGAGTGTATTATTTATTCAGATTCACGTGTGCTGGATGTGGAGGATGCAGTCAGCCAGTTCAACCCCAGAGACTTGCTTTCCCTGGAGAGTTTGATGAAGCTTCTGGAAAAGATCGGAGATGAGTATACCATATCGTCGGATCCGCTGCTATCAAAGCTGCATGAAATGAAATTAAACCCTGCATATTTCCTTCCTCAGCGAGACTATTCGTGGTTAAATGAGCGGTTCGACGTGTCTCAGTCTGCGCAGAACCTGATAGCTCGAGAACAAGATCGGCATTTGGATATTACTATTACAACTAAGGATTGGACATCTATTGCATCCGCATTGCAAGAAGTCTTTTCAACACTAGTTAAATCAAGACGGAAAATCCCTTATGAAGATCCCTATTCCTTCACAGAGTCACCGGTCACAGTTGTTAGGTTTATTATGCCCCATGGAGAGGCGGTAATGATGGCAAATGCTTCTGGAGCCAACTCTCATTCTCCTGCAGGGCAATATGAGAGCGCGAATGAACCGGCAAAGATGGCAAATGAAATGACGGATAATGAACTACCTAATGGTAAACCCTCTACCGACAATAATGAGCCCTCTAATGACGACAAAAATGAAACTAAGACAATTGAAGAGAATGATTCCCAACCGCCTTTGGCTACGGAAAATGAAGATGTGAAGATGAAAACGCCCCCAATTGAGGATGCCGAAGTTGAAGATGCCGTATCAAAAAAAAGAAAGAGGCGCTCGGATTTTAATATAGAAGAAGCGAACAAATCACGATCGTCTAAGCGTGTAAGAGCAAGGGAAGGAGAACAAACTCTGGAGGCGGTCGATGTTTCTTCAGACGAGGATTTTTTTGAACAATTAAATTCTTTCCTCTCGCTTGCAGATACCTCGTTTCCAACCGTAATACCTGCTTTTCTCCAAGATGAATATAAACCTGCAGACCAGTACATCGCAGATTTTAAAGAACTCCTGCAGACCTGGGATGATGCACAAGCAGAAGTTTTTCTGAGAAGCGAGGCAGTGCCCAATATTAAAGTTAACAAGCCAGTAATGCAACTTTTGGATTTTGCAGCTTTAGGCAATTCAGAAGCGTTACGTCCTACCTTTGAACCATCTATCAAGGAAATTGAAGATTTCATATGGAATATTAACACTGGAAATTATCACTTACAGCAGGTCCGGATTGAATTCCTGTATTGGATGTTATGTTCTAGAAATAAGGAGTACCCATCAATATTGAAAGACTTTTGGCCTCAAACTTTGACTGATATGGTTAGACGAATGATCGAAGCAGTAGAGCCCTTACTGTATGAAGACATTCGAGAAGCTCTTTTTTGTTCAGATATCAACAATCGTGATATGGAAGACTGTGTCAAGCAGCTTGAACTCTCTCAAGCTATATTTGAAGTATTTGTTGACCACTACTTGACCCTCGAAAAGAGTACAAGAAGCTCTGATAAGAAACCGGCATCGAAGGAACAGCAATCTGCGCGAAACGCTGCTAAAGTTCGTTTATTTAGATGGAAATCGCTAGCTGGAGATGTCCTTAGCCTTCCATTAAAGGCCGATCCACGAATTGAATCTGTGGAACTTCGGAATCGCTGGGTCGGCATTCTATCAACACAGATTGAGAGTGATGACCCGAACGAAAGCTTGTGGTCCTTTGAAAAGTTTAAGGAGTGGATTGAAAAAGAGCCTTCCTTCGAAATTGGCTTTGCTAATTTCCCCAATATTCCCAAATTGTCGTTGGCAAGTGCTAGCACTCAAATCTCCAAGTTCAAGGCAGCTTCAGTGTTTGCTCAAGTGTTTGACATCCGCACAAGTGATGAGAGCGAAGATCAATATATTGATCGAGTTAAAATTTTAGAATCCATCTTAATGCCCGATGAGCAGGAAGTGCTGGTTCCAGAGCATGACGCTATAGCTCAATTTCTATCTACCGCATCATTGGAGTTTAGAGTCCAGCTGTGGTATCTACTGCTGGATGCGTACAATAGTAATGGAGAAAGCCAAAAATCGTTTGATGGATATTTGAGGATCTTAATCTCCAGTGTTGAGGAGTTGGCAGGTAATAGTTATACACAATATGACGAACACGAACGTTCAGTCGTGTTACTCCGCTCGCTAAACATGTGTTTGGATATTAGCCGCAGTTTAGTACGGCTAGTAGTAAATGGGGATGAAGAATTGAATGATGACTTGGTGAAAGGGTTATCGAAAGAGAGGGTGAAGGGAGCACTTGATGCAATCATCAAGCTGTTAAGAGTGTTGCATATTTTCATCCTTTTGGATGATGCTATAATTAACAACATCATACAAGCCCCGTCCCATCCCACGTGGGAAAAGGCGTCTAGGCAAATTAAAGAACTTATAGTTCGATCGTGGAGCCTGTTTTATCTATTTTTTAGATATTCCCTTCCAGAAGAAAAGCAAACACCCGCAGTTTTAAATGACATGCTAAGCATAGTCCATGAAGAGATTGGAACTAGAGGTTATTGTGGAATGGCGGATAGTAGCTTCTTAGAGCTTAGTTTGCGAGAGTTGATGCGACTATCATGGAAAGAATCTGAAGCTGACATGCTGCAGTGTCTTCATTGTAGATATGGCCTATCTCTAGGTAACGATGATTTCCAGCCCTTTGATCATCATGCCACCCCCAGTGATTTGGATCGACGTGCTGCTATTCGATTATCTGGCTTCATCATGAATATGATATTCCGCAAAAAGAACCTCGCACAAGCTATTCTTCGAGTCGATGTCAAGTCAGTGTTGGACCAATTATACGAGGCTATTGGGAAACCACTAATCAGTGTACCAGCCATTAAGCAAAATAGCGATGTTGTGAAAGAGTTCATGACCACTCCAATCATCCCACTCAAGTTTTTTGATGACACTTTGCACTGTAGACTGGCATTATCTTTCGTGTCTAGTACAGATGAACTTATGGAAGTCGGACAGGGGGGACTCTACTACCTGTTGGCGCTCGCACAACTTTCCCTGTTCAAGATACGTAAGCGACAACAACCAGGGAGGACCGAAGATCTTGAGGAGGCAGTTGATTTCTTTATGTATGACTTGATGTGCAACACTAATCGGTTCGAATCTTGGGTTGGCCTTGCCCAGGTATATGACTTGCTCGCTGAAGATGACCTCACATGGGATGCTGACAATATTAATATGGCTGAGGACCGAAAGGTGCCTGCTGAACACCAGCGCAAATCTATTCTTGCATGTGGCATGGCGATTAGCAATTACCTGAAGTCTCAGAACAAGCTTCTTTCTGAAACGGCGTTTGTCCATTTTCAGCAATTGAGTGATGGGATATGGTCCTTCTTTTCAAAAATATTATACAATGCCGCATTAAAACCGATGTGTATGGAAGCTTTCTCTACTCCTGTTGATCGAATAATGTGTGGTAGTGATGGACTATATACGAAGACTCTGTCCACTAACTTGGATAAGAACAGAGTGATGCGGGTTGTCCACACATGTTTACGTGTTGCTATTTCAAACAGTCCTAATGATTGGTTCAATTATTACCTTCGTGGAAAGGCGCTTCATAAGCTGTCAACGAAGCCAAAAACTGTATTGAAGTGTTTGAAGACTGCAGTAGAATTATGCCCAGAAAAGCACGGATCTCAAAATGAGCCGGTAGTTGAGCCCCATTATAAATTGATATCGACCGCATTCAAATACGTACATGAACGCAAAGTTTCTCCGGAATTTGCAATTGAGATGGTGAAAACTACTCCGTTTTGTGAGTATACTAATGACCATCTTCCTCAGGTTATGAACGGGTTTCCAGATACCCTCGAACACAAACTTTATGCACTATGTGTTGCCGCTCTGTTAAAGATAAAATCTTCAGACAAAAAGCGATGGCAACATAGACCCAGCTATAGGCTGGCAAAGATTTTTGAAGGGGTATACGGTGATGTCAATCGCGCCAAAGAGGAAATGGCTCCGTTTTTTCAAGTTCGGACTACGAACAAAACTCCATTGCATATCTGGAAGCCCGACTTAGAACGGCCAGGTCAGCATTTTGTATTCACTTACCAGTATGTAATGTACTATGTCCACCTTCTTGGCGCAACGAAGGACACAAGTGCACTTACAGCTCTGAGTAAAAAGCTCCGCAAATTTTCGTCCGGTATGGCTAAACATTCTGAAGCTTGGGATTATACATGTTCTGTGGTTATTCGATCCATGAAGGAAACATTGCCCATACCTGACAGATTCAGCGAGCAGTATCTACCAGTTTTGCATTTTGATCAATTTGATACCCTGTCTCAGCAGCTCCAAAGGGATCTTGAAGGCAAAAAGGAGCTTCCACCCATTGTGAGTGCTCTGAATTATGCAGCAGAATTACGACGCTTAAATAACGGTCTTGGATCTACAGCACCAACAGATGACCTCTTTGTGTCTGTCTATCTGAAGGTGTATCAAGAGTATGTTCGAGCTCAAAATCGAAAATTAGCAAAGCCGGCGGATCCAAGTACACCTGGTGGGTCAACTAAGATTTCTATCATGGATTTGATTACTCCATCCTCTGGACCAACACCAACAGTAGTATCTGACGAACCTTCTGACGTTAATAAGAATGTTATTGTCACATCCACTAATTACGCTCCGGGAGGAGTGCCGGTGAGCCAATCATCTATAAACGCTATGACTACAAATCCATCCAGTCCTTCGACTTCACCAGGCCAAGCTAGTGTGCAGAGCCCAAGCAAAGGTGGAGAAAAGGAAAAGGCCCCAAAGACTAGAGTGAACCGACGAGATATTATCTCCAGAGCTACTGCATTACTAAAAGCTCTTCAACCTAATATTCATAATATTGAAAGTGCCAAGTCCACGAATTCCCCTTCGGTTGTCAAAATTTCATCGGTGTCGTCTCTCCTCGATTCTCCAGAAATCCCCGAAAGCAATAGCCGCAATCCATCAACTCTGAATTCACCGGTTCCACAAGTCACAGGTTTTGATTCAGGGCAAAACACTCCAAAGCCCGTGCAAAACCCTTCCACTCCTCAGGGAACTCCTACTGACCAATTTCAAGGAACCCCCGATGGCATGAACCAGCCTGATCGCGATAAGATGCAGCTAGACTAATTCCATATGATTTCTAGGGCTGGTCCCCAGACAACCGCACAATCCCACAAACCCATTGATAATAATAATACTAATACAGAATAAGAAGCTAAGTTACTAATAAATAGGTAGTCATCATTCATAGACAGCATCATCTTCATCAACTTTCGCAGCACTTGTCCCCATTCCCCATTTTTCGCTTACCCGGCCATCTTGTAACTGAGTTATATCATGAGGGAGGACTTCTTGGATTGTTGACATCCGAATGGCTTCCTTTTTCATTTGTTCGTCAGAATTACGTCGTTCCTTTGATTTCAGTTCATTCACTGGGAGAGTTGCAAAATCAGATGCGCTCAAATCTCCTGAAAGTAGTCTCTCCCGAAAGTCTGTTTTGGTGTCCTTAAGTGATATCATTATCCGCCGGATTACTGTCTTGTAATCTTCGTTAACCAGTCCTGAATGGTTTTGGAATACTGTGTTTTCGATAACTTCTGCAATAGCTTCAGGCGTATGTTTGCTATCGTCCTTTTCATCTGATGTCGTCTTTAACCTTTCCCTAATGCTGTTTCGTATCGTTTCTCGAGTCTAGTCAAACTGTTAGTCGCGTACGCAGTCAGCGGATATAAGAACTTACATGCTGAATTTGATCTTTAGACAGTTCCCCGGCGCCGGAGTCTGTGGAATTCTTTTTTGCAGCTGCCGAACTTTTCCTCCGCTTCGCCGCAGCAACGGTGGCAAACGATGGCTTCCTGCTTTGAACCTTCGGCATGTTTACAGTTTGTACTTTAATGCACTATACTAGTAAACTAGGGAATTATCTAGCACAGCGAGTATACACAGCGTTTGTGAATTCGTGTGGCGTTAAACAAAGTAGTAGTGGCACAAATCCGGGGTGTGCCAAGAAAATAAAGAAAATAAGAACGTTAGATGGTGCGGCTGCTCCCACCGGTCACCGGCTACCCGATCCGGTAGGCTGTACTTGTAGCTTCCTTGACCGAATCCTCTCTCTGTGGATGAGTAACAGTTCCTTGGCCGTTCCAGGGTCGTATATGAGGTACCAAGATGTTTGTGGTTTTTGTCCTCAGGTGCCTATTCTCGATATACTTTCTCCCTGGTTGACAGCTGTGCGGCTCTATAAGATCGGCATTTACCAAAAATGGGTATATTTTGGATTCTACCATGTAAAAGGTGGTTCCATAAAATTGCACCGCTGACTATTTACTTCTTCTGGTGATAACATGCACTGGTATTTTACATTTAGTTTCAATATAATTGATGTCTTATGTTATAGGTGGGTTGCTAGAGAATGCTGGATGTTGAATCAAAGCAACAGGTTGTATATGAACGAATGGCAAACCTGAGCAGCCTATCGAATTGGGCAGGTTGTTCAAAGCTATACAACGTATGGTCTATCAGTTTTATATACTGTCTATATGTCACACGAGTGTTCGTGTTGCCATTGGAACAGATTAAGCTGTATAGGTCGACATAAAAAAAAAAAAAAAAAAAAAAAAAAAAAAGGAACCATACCATGAGCATTTACTAGTAAATTATCTACAGAGTCCGTCTGCATAGCTATCTGTTATTATAAAACCAGAAGACTTTTACAAGTGCACTCAGGGGATGTGGACATGGCTTATCGGCCCGGTGTGCTGAGAACAACTCTCTGTTGCGTATTTTTAGGTATCTGTTGGGAATGAAAAATTCATACACCATTGGAGACTACGGTCGTTGAACAGTAATTCAAATGCCTCGAAACGTTCCAGTGAGCGCTCGACGAATAGTGCGATCGATCCCGCCAAAACCGTTCATTCCTAAGCCAAAAGTAGAAGTGCCCAAGGAGACCCCAGTCCAATCGAAGCCAGAGGATAAGAAATGGGTACCAAAAACTGAGGAGACCAACGCACAGCGCATTTTTCGGCGAGCACAGGAAGCTATGGAGGAGGGAAGACCGCATTTTAGAGTAGGTGGAAAGGAAGTTTACTTTCCTCAAGCCAAGATCACACTGCTCCGTCCATCGGCCAAACACACACCATATCAAGCCAAATTCATTGTTCCACGGAATTTTAATAAACTTGATCTTCGTGATTACCTGTTTCATGTTTATGGCTTGCGTGCCCTCAATGTGACGACTCAGCTGCTGTGGAGCAAGTGGGAACGTGAACAACCTGGTAGACCTAGATACAGAACCCCTCAAGTGAAGAAAATGACAATTGAAATGGAGCATCCGTTTATATGGCCAGAACCCGTTTCTGAAGAAGTTAAGAAGTCTGAGTACAGAATGGAGCTACATGACGAGATTAGAAAATACGCCGAAGACGTGGACAGAATCGGTTCTGACAAATTGAAACCACCAAAAGCATTCGCGGGGTTGGTTGGCCCCTATGTTCCTCCTCCGGAGCCATTCGTGCCAAAGAACCTCAAGCGTCAACTAACCAATAAGAAAAAGGCCGCAGAAAAAGTGCAATCCCGGTCACAGGATGAAGAACTTGTTAAGAATTATCTTGGTTTGTAGTACTACATTACGTCGCATTATCTTGTAAATATATTTTTCAGAGTTTGACAGTTTCTTTTATTTGATATCATCATTTATTTCCATACTCATTTAGACAGTTCGGCGGATGTTCCGAATGCAAAGCTCAATGCGACTATATATTGAATTAGTTAATCCATGGAACCCCGCCATATGTATGCACTTATTTAATGATCTATGTTCTATAGGAATATAGGGTCCAGTTCCACAATTTGCCTCATTATTCTGGCTTTGGGTTTTTATCAATGGTGTAGTTGGGACTCGAACCCTCGTCCCAAGAAACTGCATGCTGGCCGCATTCTACACAGATGTACATATATACATCGCAGCCTACTCATAGCTCACGCTCCTGCCAACTTCTATTGTATCAATATCCTTGAAGTAAAAAATAGAAAAAAAAACTTGGTAAATCTCTTTGTAAAGCGTGTCATCCTTATGCAGGGGCCATGCTAATCTTCTCTGTATCGTTTCAAATTGACCATATGCCTTCGAAAAGGCTATTGGGAAGAAAGCAACCCACTGTTAAACCAATAAAAGATGACTAAGCAAATGATTACGTAATCTCATGCATGAGATGACTAAGCAATTACTAAATGGCTGCTACAATTGACTAGTATATGTTCAGATAAAATTCACTACAGTGCTCATATTGGAGCAGAAATTATTGGAGTGTTAATATTAGCTTTGCATAATCCTACATTTCCGAAACGTGTGAAATAGACCAATATCTGAGCTCTCCTGCTTGATGTTATTCATTTGTTTTTATTAATTCTAAATGTATTTACTCAGGAGTAAATTGATTATTATTATAATTACGTTGTTACTAGTTGGTATGTCGAAATGCCTGAACCTGGTCAAAATGTGTGCTTAATATGGGACCCTTATTCCTACAATATTGTACGTATTCAGGAGCAAATTGAGTATCACTTACTTAGGTTCCGTATTAGTCTTCTGCTTAATTGAGTCCGTTATACCAAATATGATGTACATATACGGGAGTAAAACTGATAATTAATTGATTAGGTTACGTATTTATGCTTCTATTTTATGGAAAAGTCGCTAGTAACACAGTTAAATCTAGTGGGGTCCCGCCGCACAGCATTGTAGCAATGCCTGTCCTATATAATGTGAGCTCCTTATTATGAGAATGTACGTGCCAAGAGCGAATTGATATCTATTTGAAAGGGTTCATTTGATCCCTTCTATTAAATGACTAGAATAGTAATTGACTGAACATATACATAAATCTAGTTACACATAAGTGGGATTGTCCTTTCCAAATTTAAATGCTTGTAAGAGTTAAAGCCAGTAATTCAGATGTTTGTGTCTATCTTGAAATTGAAGGACATCCCTTCGGATTCACACACGTCCCTGCTATTCACACTTAGGATTGATATAATAATAATAAAGTAAATAATACATATGAATTATATTGATTAAATATATTAATATTCGTCGATATTACATAATTCCACAATTATCTCAGAATACGGCTATGCATCAACTCAGAAATAGTTAAGTTACATACGAACACCACGGTATGAGCTAGTTCGACTTTTTGAGCGGCTAGTGCTAGTAGACGAACTAGAGCGAGTTCCCGAGCGAACAGCAGACCTTCCTCTAGGTCTCTGTTTTCTGGAATACGTTGGCCCCTTTACACCGAGTTTACTGCTGTCATGGACATTCTCTCCACTCAAATCATGGGTTTCAAAGCCAAGAAGGGACGTTTCAGGCTCAGATAACATGGAATGGGAAGCTTGTGCATCCTTACCTAAGAGCGCAGTGTTTTGACGCTCTTCTTCTCCAATAACATATTTGCGATATAAGGTTTTCATTTCAACGTACCGCCTCGATACGTCTTCATGTGCTGCCTGAAGCTGGGCATATTTCTTTTCAGATGACCTTTTGTATTGTTCAAGCATTTCCAATATACCTTCCTCCGTCTTATGCGGACGTGTTTCACGTGAGCTCAGCTCGTGGTTAAGATCATCAATGATACTTTGGTATCGCTCTCGTTGTTGAGTTAATTCATTCTCGAGACTCTCATTTTCGAGACGAAGAGATGCTATGTTCTGTTCAAGGTGCTGTTTTGTAACATCCTCTACTGCTTGAGATTCGTTGTCCTGCAATAGTCGCTGTGTCTTCCCTAGGTGCTCTTCACTTTGCTTAAGATCCTTTTTATACGCTTCAGCCAGCTCACCCTGCGACTGGGCGTCCGCAAGAGTAAGTTCTAATTTGGAAATACGAACCTCCTGAGAAACCATCGCTTTGGTCAATTCTGACTTTTCCTTTTTGGAATCTTCTAAAGCATATTCCAATTCCTCCTTCTCCCGCCTAAGATCCAGTTCATTTTGTCTGAACTCCTTACTTTTCTTCAGAATCTCGTTTTCATACTTTTGTCTTTCTTTTCGATAAGTTTTAGTATTCCTCTGTGATTGTGAAAGTTCTGCCCTTAGCTGTTCAAGACGTTTCTTGAGATCAGAATTCACAGTTACCAAATGTCGAACGCTTTCGTCATTCACAACCTTTCGCGAAAGCTTTTCTCGCATCTTCTTGAACCTATACTGACTGTGTTGCTCAATAAATGACACAAAATCTAGCTCATTCTTAAGTAATAAAAGCTCTCGCTGATAAAATGACACAACGCCCTTTAGGTCATCATAGCTACCCTCCTGTGGCTTCTCAATGCCAGTAGTTATACTGCTGCTTCGACTTTCTCCTGTGACTGCTACGACCTGAGTGTCTAGCGCATTTAACTGTTGCGGTTGACCACTGATTAATGATGTTCTCGGGCTCGTTCGGTTACTATTACCTTCTTGCCCCTCGTCTACGCTACCACCACTTCCTCCACCACCTGGGGTGGAGACTTGAGAGTTATTAGGGCTTCGGGAATTATTTGTGACAGGGAAAAACCCCGGAGATGACAGGGTACCTGACCTTGTCCGTAATCGGGAGGAAGACACCACCGAGTTTCTCGCCCCGTGCTCGTAAGAGGCGTGTGTATTATTGGTATTTTGCAACCCACTACTATCAGGTGAATCCTGTTCAGAGATGGTAGCAATAGAATGACGGTGGACAAGAGGGGGTGCATGACCTTGCAATTGATCTTTTGAGAATAGTCGAGTGTGTTGAGCCAACAGATCATCCATAGCCTGCGTAGATGGGGCAACTACTTGGCGCTTTTCAATATCACCTTCATCAGCAAAGTGCTTAATCTTACCAAAGCTGCTGTAAACCGATGACTCCGACGTTACACTCTGATCAAGTAGATCTACCGCCGGAAGGTTTGGACTGTCATATCGTTTACAGCCGCCCGTGCAGTCCTTAGGGTCAACTCCATCAGCGTCAAAGCCGTTATGCATATAACTTTGATCATGTGAGACGCTAGAAGATTCGCTAAATGGCAATTTGAACTCCGGTGGTTGATGATCAGGCGATATACCCAGTCCTTGATTGTAATAGCTGAGGCATTGTGATGCAATATCAGTAGCGGAACCTAGCAAACTCCACCTATTAGGGTCATTCAGTTCATCTTCTGCTGTATTAGAAATGAGTCCAGGATTCAGCACGTGCAATTCAAAAATTGGTTTAGATACCGCCACAATTTCATATTCGTCCCAAAAGTCATTGAATGGGAGATTGAAATTAGCTTTAGCTAAATATTTTGAAGGTTTTTTTAGGAATGAGATTAGGTTTGCCGGGAAAAGTCCATACAAAAACGTAAATAGCGGAGTAATGGATGGCTTTCGATCGTCATCCTCCAAGTTAAAATAATGTCCTAACTTATCCCAACTTACACTCTTCTCAGCCCCCTTTTTACCTTGATCTTTGTCGCCATTGTCATTAACATTCTCATTACCCTCCTCCTCCACTTTCTGCTCCTTAGTCTCCAGGTCCGCAACATCTTTGTCTTCCTCATCACTTATGTCTCTTTCCTCGTCTTCGAAAATGTGCCAACAAGCCAACCTGCCATATATGGAAAACAAAAGTGGCAGTTTTTCTGAAATGACATTGCAAATATGAGGAATCGTCATAGCTAAGGTGTTTGAAGCAATCGTCAATGCCGTGGCAGATATATCATTTAAGAGACAGTTATACAAACTGTCCATCAGAGGAGTGTCTTGAATGGTGTGTAAATAAGGAGGTTGCTGCGAAACAAAAAGCGATAATAGAGCTAATGCCTCAATTCGCGATTCCTTTATAACTACCCTTTCGTTCAGAATTGTCAAAAATCGTTTTGTCTTTTTCTGTCCCAATTGGATTAACAGATCCCTGGCGTTCATTCGGATGAACCTCCTGCGCTCCTGGCTCTTAATCCCATCTTTCCCACTAATATGCTCTAACCAGCCAGAGATACCCAAGTGCATTTCCAGAATCCATCTACAGTAAGTGTCTGAGATTTGGCTATAACCCCCTGAACCTTCCTGCTCCCCTTCTTTTTCCGTCTCATTATCTTCCTGCAACATAACAGCCAATATATACCTTCTTGAAGCTCTTACCAGCCCATTGGGCTGTCCTGCAGAATTCAATGCAGGATTTCCATAGTACCCAAACCAATACTTGTGGACATCTAGTGTGACGATACAAGGTAGAAGCAAACGTAGACATTCAACGAACTTGATTTCAAACGTCACGTCACTTGACGATCCCTTATGAACCCTCACTAACTCATCATGAAGTTTGGCAGTCGTGGATTCCATTGTAGGGCTATGTTCCTCCACGTAGTGCAACACAGCATCTGTAACATCTTGCGGTACCTCTATATTTCCTTCAGAATCCAACGTCGATGGTTGGCCGAAAAACGTCTCGAGCGCTTTAGAAAGAGACTTTAAAGACCTATTATTACCCCTTCAGTTAGCTTCTATATCACCAAATTATGGGCATACCCTGACACTGAGTGCTATTAAATCCAATTAGAGTTACCCTGTACTCTGTTCTTTTGCCATCTTCGCGAGGGCTATATAGGATTCCTGAAATCTTAACGCACTTTCATTTTTGGCGAATCTGTAGACCAATTGGCAGTAATCTAGGGCCCAAACGTCCTGGTAAAGTCCTTAGCCACTCCCTGTTTTATTAGGAGCACCGTACGCCCACAGAGCCTGAAAAAAAGGGAAAGGACACACAAACTTACCCCGACATTGAAGAAATATTATTCCTTTTGACCCATGAACACTCTGTTTCGAATGTTTCTTGTTTCCAGGGCGACAATTAGGCTTGCCTGGATATACGGGGTTGTAAAGAGAGGTGAAGCGGCGGCTCTAGTTCCGCGATGATAGCGCTGATGGGATATTTAGAGAGGAGAGGTCGGACCGACCCGATGACGGCGCCGCTATCGGGCGTAGTAGTTGGACAAGTACATTAAGTGGATAATCTCCCCAGATCTTTCGAACCCTTTAGAGCTACTTGCAATGGCAGACAGAAACTCAGTTTATACGCATGGACATCACGAATCGGTGCTTCGATCTCACAGCTGGAGGACCGTGGCCAACTCTGCGGAGTATCTGGTCAAGTACCTAAAGCCGGAAATGTATATATTGGATGTTGGCTGCGGGCCGGGCACGATATCCGTGGATCTGGCAAAGAACTATGTTCCACAAGGCAAAGTCTTGGCTACAGACTATGCTGGAGACGTCTTAGAAAAGGCAAAGGCAGGCGCAGATGAACAGCAAGTTCAGAACATTGAATTTGAGACAGCAGATATTCATAACTTGCATTATCCTGATAATATTTTTGACGTGGTGCACGCTCATCAGGTGCTTCAGCACATTGCTG
Organism: Blastobotrys persicus; assembly: GCA_030585065.1. Lineage (NCBI taxonomy): Eukaryota > Fungi > Ascomycota > Dipodascomycetes > Dipodascales > Trichomonascaceae > Blastobotrys > Blastobotrys persicus. The sequence continues at coordinate 70,307 of JAJMBO010000041.1, forward strand.
ACCCGGTGAAAGCTCTTCAGGAGATGCTCCGAGTGGTCAAACCTGGTGGCTACGTTGCTGCCAGAGATACTGATTATGAATCCTTCGAATGGTATCCTGCTGTTGATGGTATGAGCTTCTGGAAGGAAAAATACCTTCAAGTAGCGAAAGCGAATGGAGGTGACCCAGTGATTGGAAAATATCTTCATGCTGTTGCTCGGAAAGCTGGTTATGACCCCGAGAAGATGGAAACCACCGCCGGTGTGTGGTGCTATGCATCCAAAAAAGAAGTAGCCTGGTGGAGCGATCTCTGGGCTGAACGGACTCTGAAATCGTCTTTTGCAACAACCGCCAAAAGTAATAATATCGCTACACAGGAAGATCTTGAACGAATCTCTGAGGCATGGAGAAGCTGGGGTAAATCCGAGGATCCAAGATTTACCCTTGTTCATGGCCAGATTGTTTATCAAAAGTAAATCAAACTGTTAAGAAATGCATGCATTGTTCTTATAACATCCTACTTTATCCTAAAAAAAATGATAGACAGGCATCTCGTACGACCCTCTGACACGAGTTACGCATACAAGTTATGGCTATCTGCCGAAAATGAATATAGGACAGTAATTTATCGGATAAAATAATCATCTCTTCGACTTCTGTTTCCTTTTGGACGTTTTGGTCGGGTCCTTATAATTAGGCTGAAAGGTGAATTCTCCAATGGTACAAGTATCCGTGGAGGAGTCAATCTTGGGGCTAAAGCGGTCGAACCACGGTTGTCCAAGGGTTATACCACTTGGCAGGTAATTGGCCACGTAGAGCTCGGTTGTAAAGCTGAACCATCTGTTATTCTTACATGGGATGTTCAAGGTAAGCTGAGTAACGCATTCCAAGATGGACTGCTCTGGCAAGTAGTCGCGTTTGAGAGGACAGTAGTTGTCGGGAAGCTTCATTAAATAGCCGGTTGCTTTTTCAGTTAGACCGTATTTTTTGACCAGGTCAGAGGATATAAAGTTGGAGTTGGATTTATCCCGAAGACATACGTTCACCCACACAGTGTTGGTATGTCTGTCCTTTAATGCTGGAAAATTCGGATCCGTGGATATCTGGCTAAAGAGGCTGAATACTGGAAAAAGATTCGACAGCTTTAACGGTGTTCCCATAGTTCGCGTGCGAGCGATACTGCTACTTTCCGTGTGTTGGTCTTCCGGTTTTTCTGCGTCAGGTAAGGAGTACTTTGAAGAAGCTGGCGTTGTTGTAGACCCATCATGAAAAACTGATGTGTTGATATTGTATTTTTTAGTAAGGCTATCAGATTTGGATGAAGAAGAAACGTTTGTCAAACTCTTGGCTGATGACTGGTCGCCTCCGTTACAACGAGAAAAAATACCAGGTATTATTGCTTTTGAGCCGTCTGTGATGTGTGTCTTGGTATTTTCAGGATCCCCAAGCTTTGATACTTCTTTTACCAACTGGTACATGTTGTTTATGTTTGCGCTGCGTTGTATTAAATTATCGATGCCGTCATATTCAATCAGCTTGGAGAAGATAATAGCTCGATGGAATTCAAAGGGACGTCTGGAAAAGAGGGCGATCTCTGCGTAATCTTCCAAGTAGTCTAATATATCACACAGTGTTAGGCTCTTCGGAGTGAGCTTAACCAAGTCCAGACTGACACGGTCTTCGATTTGTTTGTTATCAAAATAATGAACAAATTTTGTTCGGAATTGTTTTATACTTTTACAGTTTTCACCTTCCATATCCCACCAGGTGTTCCCCACAGGGGTTCTTTTCAATGCTTTCCGAAGTAACACCTTGACTATGTCCCAGGAAAAGTTGGATGGCCCGTATAAAAGAAGGTCTACTCGTGCAAGAAACGTACGAATAGATTTATAGTCGGTTGGATCGAAGTCTGGTACAAAAGGTTCCTTCATTCCTTCGGTTCTTTCTAAGTTCCACTGCTGGTCACTGGAACCTACCTCAGGCACAAGAAGGGCTTGCTGGCCAATCATAGCACAGTTATCCAACGCTCTTCTGAGAGGGATAAGATGCTAGTCATGTCAACTTATTTTGCCCATATATATTCGGAATTGAACAACCGTCTGCTACCTCTGATTATAAGCAGTAAAATAATTTTTGTTTCAACCTTG
>JAJMBO010000041.1:72532-82790 GCA_030585065.1 Blastobotrys persicus
TTTTTTTTTTTTTTTTTTTTTTTTTTGACCAGCGACATTTCCTCGTTAGAGGCTTGTTAATTAGAAACAAAAGTTCCATGCAGGGTGGATAGGTCCTCCTCGCACTGTGTTGCATGTGGTTGAACAGACATAGCTAAATTTGTTTCCTCGTCACCAAATCCAGTTATCACACACATGTATGGTCTTCGCCTGCATCCCTTTCTGACAATGAAATAGCCTTCTCTGGAACCATGAAACTGAATTGCGCATGGGGAGGTCATATAAAAAGCTCCAGTTCTGTCCGCAGGATGAAAAATCTACGTGCACGCTAATTTCCGTTATACTGAGGGTTCTGCACTCCTGTTGCCAGACGGAGGTAAATATAACCGCGGCATATTTTGGCGTCTAAATCTGAACAGCATGTAATTATAGAACTCTATCTCAAATTACTGGACGTCTGTGGGAACTAGGATTCGAATCGTACGACCATAACTAATTATCAATGAATTACATTAGGATAAAATATTTTACTATTATAAGTAGTATCTGAAAGACATACCATGAACCATGGACATTTAAATAACTATTCTATCTGTGTTCAGCAGGCATACTGACTGGCCCTTTTGGAGATGCTGACAAATGGTTAAAGGTTCAGATGATAGTGTCGCATTCCTTCATTTAATGAACATGCGGACACTGTCGTATCGTCAGCCAAACTCTAGGCTTCACAGTATGAAGCCTCCTGCTTACATGTGGGTCCGTTATTACTACAATAATGTACGTCCTCAGGAGCAAATTGGCTATTACTTAATAACTTCTGTAAACCCACATAAGCGATTTTCTGCAGAAGAGGACCCTCTTGGGTATCTGTGTCGGATCGATCCAAGGAACATGAACACTTCATGGAGGCACCTGCTCGAGTAAGCAATATACCTATCCTGCCCCGAGCGCCTGTGTGGGTATATGAAAAGGCCCACAAGAGAACCTTAATAACCTGTACGCATACATGGCTACATTTATTAACTTAATCTCCCTCTTTGGCCAGTGTATGTCTAGAAATCCTCCATCTACTTTAACTTTACTTTTGCATTATCTATATTATTTATAGAAAATTTCCGTTTTCAGAGATCACGTGACTTCCGATTTCTTCGGCAGATCTATGACAGGATATAGAAATTCTTAAGTACGGTCATACCAACAGGGCAACACTTTCTCTCGTTCGATCGGACACAGTTAAGCCTGTTAGGGCCATATTCAGTAGCGCGGTCGGAGACGACGCGCGAACGGATGGTACTGTACTTTTTTTTGCAGTCTCAAAGCGCGCATATCCATCCTTGTTCTGAAGCCGCACAAAATGCATTTTGTGGCCTTGGTCTCAGGGGGTACTTGCGTATACGGTTTTTACTACAGAGTTAGCAATAATAAGACACAATGATGTTATTAAGATAAATATACAAACTGAAACGTTTACTTGGAGAAATGGAGCTCAATCTTCATCAGTTGTCTGGCCTTCACTTGTTCGACGGTAAGTCCAGGATCACCATAGGTCAGTGGAGCATAATAAAGGAAACAGGCAACAATAAGGGCGGTCGCAAGACCAGATGCCAATGTCAACTTTTTGTTAACACCCCTGGCGCGGCGTACGACTCTCTGTTGTTCAGTGTCATCATCCATTTCACCAAAAATGAAATCAAAGAGACCAGCCGCAAGATAGCATGCAGCCAAGTGAGCTGGGAGATAGTGGTGAAGGAACTTTTGTCGTCCCATAAGGAAGAAGGGGAAATAGTGGCAGGCCCAGGCAATAAAGAAGAAACCAAGAGAGTTGTACAGCTTAGACCTGGTATAATTGTTGAGTGGATACACCTGGCGCTTTCTTGTCAGTTGATCGGCTGTTAAAACCCCCAGATAGACAGCAATCATGGAGATCTCTAGCCACCAGCCAATAAAGTTGCCATGGAAATAGATCTGAGCTTGATTGTCATTATTTGTCCAGAAGGAAACACCGCGGACCAAGAATGGCCAAGTGATGGGTTCAGAGGCGTATGGATGAGAGGATGTTAGAGCATTGTTTTGAGCAAACATTGTCAGCTGCAACTCAATGTACTTTTTAAGGAAAGGGAGCTTTTTAGGTTCCTTGGGCACATATTCCAACCGAGCCACGTCAACTAAGTCAGTGATTTCGTCAAAAGACCAAATATTGGAAGAGTCCATAGTGTTCTTGTTACCATTGATTTCAAACTGTCCAAATCCCCATTCAGGAAGTGGTTTGGTGTGTGTCCACATGGCCACCTTAGTAGGAACATGGACCAAACGGAACAACCCAGCCTTTGTCTTCACAATGTCGTTGGAATTCTTGTGGAGGCGAACTTCAAACAACGTTTCTTGATATCTTTCCCCATTGGCCTCCTCTGGCGGTACCGTGGTGAATTCCTGATTGGTAGGGTAATAGGGTGAAGCCACATCATGAGTCAAAAGGAAGGAATCGGTGGCCACGTGGCGGAGACGGATCTTATCACTGCCCTTAACTGGATGACCTTCTCTATCATCATCAGCAAAATCTACCTCCGGAAGGATTTGCCAATCATTGTTTTTGTCTGGGTGGCCATATCCGGTCACCTGCTGTCCTTGGGAGGAGATTCGTCCATCATCATATCTCAATGGGTATCTAGCCAAATGGGAATGAAGAAGGCTACCAGTGTCCTTATGCTTGAGAGTGATTGTATCATAATAATTGACCTGTTTAGCTTCTTTAGCCAAAATATTATCGCCCAATGTTTCTTGGAACTCGGGAGACATGAAGCCGTCTCCTGGACCAGATCTGGTCAGCACGGCAAAATGGACCCAGAACCAAAACAAGAAAATGCCCAATGGGACAATGATCAAGCCGAATGCGCGGGCAGCGAAGTGCTTAAACACCTGCTTTAATGTCAATCCGGCTTTAATATCTAGCAAGTTCCACAAGTCGATCAAAACTGCACTTCCCACGGTCATAAATGTAAACACTCCGACATATTTTGTGGAGATCACACATGAGAGGGAAACACCAGTCATGATTAACCATGTCCACCATTTAGCGGAAAACGGAGAGTTTCTCATCTTGGAAAACTTGACATAGCAAAACAGAGACATTGCCACAGAGATTATCAACGTGGAATCTAGCAGAATTAACCTGGTCTCTGCCAAGTGGGCGTTGTCGAACAAAATCAAGCACCCTCCCAAAATGCATGCCTGTAGACTGTATCCGCTCTCTTGTAGGGTTCTAAATACAATTGGGACGGTTAATGCTCCTAAGGATGCGCTCAGACTTCTGTATGCCACATATGGGACCTTATTGGTGATGTACGAATCGCCAATATTGTCAAACTTGAACGACCCGTCGTAGCCAACCAAATAACCGACAAAGGCAATCAACAGCTTTGCAAATGGGGGATGCAGATCAAAAAAATACGTTCTCTCGAGGTAATAGCTGGCGAATTTTCCAAAGTGGACTTCATCAAATACCACTTGGTCTGGGTGGTTGAGCAGATAGAAGCGTGATACAAACGCAATCACCGTCAATATCGCATTTGCTATCTTATAACGGTCCAATTTTCGTCCCTTTTTCTCAAATGCTTTCACTTTTGGCACCGAATCTTCTGCAGCCTTCTCCTTCAGATTTGCCTGCGACTTTTTCTTCCGCTGCCGCAATTCATTACCTGTGGATGCCATTGTGTGTGTGCGACTAAATGGAAAGAATAAAAAAAAAAAAGGAAAAGAAAAAGAAAAAAGGGTACACGTACACCGTGTCGTGTTCTAACCACCGGCGCATCACTAAAAATATCCCTATGGATTTTCCACGTCACCAAAGCCAACACCATATAACTTCAGTACACATTGCAGCCTTAATACGGCCGATACTTAGATTAGTGAATTCAGCACATTAGCAACTGGACTTTTATAAGTTTGAATACTTTTTATTATCGCTTTTACTGAGAGTCACCCATTATGCGGCTTTCAGGGACTGCCGGTTAATTCTTTAAGCTGTCAAGGATTAAGCTGCGCCAAAATTCTGATCTCTCCAAATATCTGTGAAATAGGGACAGTTAGGAGACTTAGCATATTATTGTTTTGTTTTGGTTGGTGGCACAATGGGCTCATCCTGAAATATCGTGTCTTAGAACGTTCTCCTATTACCTACAGCTTTGGGGTCAGATATATTAACCGTTTGTTACAAGGCCGTTCTATTCGTGAAATTCTGACAGGCGCAGCGTCCACACGAGTACTGGGCCTCGACTAAATCTCACACGTGCGTATGTACATTAGCAGATCAAGTCAATGGATGGTTGGCTTGGCTCACTGTTCCGTTACCAGAAGGGGCAAGCTTAAACGTACTTGCGTATTCTGGTTCCTGTTTGCTATCATACCAAGTGCGAGTATTCGCCTAGGCCTAATCTTGTCGGATGATTCCGATAGCCACGGTTTTCACTGTTCAGCGTGGTTTGTAAGTTATAATCCTCGTTATTGCCCGCAAATAACAAACGACTCATTCGATGGGGATTCAGCTATATATAATATCCTATGTACTACAGGCAAGAATACCATACTGGGTTTCGATTACTACGAATGGCATCCATATAGTTTGTATCCAGTGCGGAAGTAATTCTGATACAGCTATTCATATATCCGGTTCTCTAAGGACAATATGCCCATACCATTGATATTATTGTTCTTCTCCAATGAGCCTACATCCAACTGTCTTTTACTTCGCCTAAACACTGGCCTCCATTGGCTTATGCGCGTTGTAGGGTGGGTGATAATTTGAAAGACATTGTCCCAATTTCCAATGGTGAGGATTTCACGCACACTGGAGAGATGCTGCTATTTCGACATGGATTGCAGGCAAACCGCGGACTGCTTGGGGTAGCTCGCAGAGGATATACAGTTCTTGGAGGATCTGGTAGTAGTACGAAGAAAGCCACAGCCTCAACGAGCGTGCCAACGCCTCCGCCGGCCAAATCAGCCACAACGTCGGCAAGCGATAAAGAGGCAATTGGACGAGCGTCTGCAGAGATTTGGAAGACGTTTGACGACACGCCTAGTTTCGTCGATGGAAGTGGCGAAAATTGGGCTACCAGCTTTAGTGGATTGGGTACCAATCCGTTCTCGAAGGAAGTGGCCAATATCTTGACGGCAGATACGGATCCAGATGACGTAGAAATTACACCTGACGGTCTGCTATATTTGCCAGAAATCCGATATCGTCGGATTCTAAATAAAGCTTTTGGACCTGGTGGATGGGGGCTTGCCCCTCGGTCTCAAACAGTGATTACCCCCAAGACTGTGTCAAGGGAGTATGGTTTAATCTGTCATGGAAGACTTGTGGCAGTGGCTCGGGGCGAGCAGCAGTACTTTGATCCGAATGGAGTTCCGACGGCCATTGAGGGTTGCAAAAGTAATGCAATGATGCGATGTTGCAAAGATCTCGGCATTGCCTCTGAACTTTGGGACCCTCGGTTCATCCGACAGTTTAAGAAGAAGTACTGCGATGAGAAGTATTTTGAAAAGAAGCGCCGGATGGTATGGAAGCGTAAGGACACTCCGTGGGAGTATCCTTATAAATAATAGATATTTAATTTATTCTGTACTCAGTTGACACAACGAAACTTGTTCTAGAAGATTGAGGGTGCTTCGCTTTCTTTTTGCGAGGTCTTGAGCCGTGTACTATTAAAATGATTCCATTTTGTGAACCAGCAGTTTGTATATGCACGTGCATGTCTGGCGCCAGCTCAATGGGTCTGAACCTCCTGTTTAATGTGTCCAATTTATTTGTATACAGGAGTAAATTACTAATCTACCTATCGACCACTAATCAAAACAGAAACCCGCTAGGTCAATGTATTTGAATATGAATATACCGTAGTGGTTATGTGATTTTTTTCTTATAATACTAAGGTATCCCCACATAGGTGTACATACACAAGAGCACTTTTACTGGTTTCGCTATGTTTCTGTCAGGCCACTATCAGAGAGGCCGGTAATTCCTAGTAGAAGTTTCTGAAAGAGAAACATAAGTAGATTGACTCAAAATAAAAACTGCTAGAAACAGTATATCAGGCAATGACAAATAAATTACTGCGGTAGTGCGAAACACATATTAACCACTGTGAGGTTTCATGGGAATCAAAGGCGTGAGATTGTTAGACGTTATTAAGGGTTGGTCACTGAAGTGAAGCATTAGTGCAAAGGAGACAAAACGATCCACAAGTGTTCTGAAATCTTAATATATGTAATAATAAATGTGGAATAAACCGTCTTGGTTGGCCGTTGTTGACTAAGAACATTGGGCTGAGTAATAAAGTGACACACCCGCTGGGGTTAAGCTACTAAATCCCTAATCACCAGCCTCATGGTCTATTACGTGCAAAACTTCTTGCAGAAATTTCCCACTATGGCGACTAGTAGGAGTGCGGGATCTTCTACGGCTTCAGGACATAAGCATATATACATATCATGAAGATAGAGGCGTCATTATCAACCATTGTAGCCAGAAAACAAAACAAAAATATAAAAAGTTCCCTGTATTAGTGTATTTAGAATATAGCTACTTAATAACAACTGCGAAAAACAAAGAAAAAGAGTAGAAGAGAAACTGCATCTACCAAAGCCAGCCCTTCTTAGTAGTCTCCTGAGGTTGATCGGGCTTCTTTTCGGCCTCCTCATGCTTGACCATGTCAAAGTCGAGCTCACTGGGAGTGGGGCTCTTGTCAATTGATGATGAGCTCACCTTTGACTTCAAGCTGGGATCGTGGGTATCCTCCGCCTCAAGCTCCTTCGTTTGTTTGTCCAAGCTGTCAATCAGCTCCATGAGCTTCTCGCGCTGCTCGGTGATTTGAGTCAACCGCTCATCCTTACTTTTGACACCATTGCCCGATTGGATGCTATTCACAACCCCAGATACCAGGTTGCTAATGTATGTCGCTGTCCCACTTGTGACGCCACCACTGCCGCTACGAGGATGGTGGCGGAATCGACTGAATAGCTTATCGGCATACGATGCGGCCACTGAGCTGGAAATACTCGACTCTGGCTCTGGCTCTGGTTTAGGCTCTTCACGCCCAATGCTCTCAACGCCCCATAGAATGTTTGTAACATAGCGAGTCAGTCGAGACAGATACTCTAGACCCATTGCCTTGGCATTCTTGTGCACATTTGAGATGAACTTGTCTATTTCCGCCTCATGTTTTTCCAAAAACGGCTGGACATGACCAATATAGATTTGTGAAGCCCCTTGAAACTGCGGCAGAACTAGCCAAAGCATGAAGCAGAAACGCAGAAAATGATACAACGGCAGCGCCTGAAGTAGTAGGCCAAAGTATGTCTCCACAGTTAATTGGATGGCGATTACGACCCAATACATAAGCCATGGTTTGATCAGGCCCGAATCATCTTGTTGCAACGCTTTATAAGATGCAAAGATTGGAAAGGCAAAGGATGCAATCGAGCTATGCAGTAAAGCGTTAATAAGAATAAGACTATACCCCTAGCCAGCGCAGCTGTACTCACCTTAATCCTCTAAATATAAACTCAAACATACTGTCAGAGCGATTCCTTTTTCTATCATATATAGCAATGAGGGAGAAAATTCCGATACAGCTGACGTTCTTAATATAATCTGGGGTTGGCGACGGCTTTTAAACAATGGTAATTGTTGCCGTCCGATCCCAATTAACTCCCAAAACCCCCTGCCCCCAACCCGAGTTGGAAATTTAAATTAGCAGATTATTTACAATAACTTAGACCGTATATGGCTACAGCATTCTAACTGTGTGTTTGGAAAGCCTCCCCACAGTTCAGTTCAGTCTGCTCTCGGGCTGACTATTGTTTTTTGGTGGCGTTACGTCTGAGATCATGCGGCGGATCATGCAGGCGCGCACATGGCATCAACGTTTTTCGTGATCCTATTGATTGCAGGGAGTACCACTTACCCCTGGTCCCTACATTAATAGCTATTGCAGTGGTTTGAAATTCGTTTTGCAACTACACGTTGTTTTCTTTTCTTTTTTTTTTTTTTTCTTCGTCTTTTGGCTGGTGCTCTCCATTGGCCTCAGCTCGATTTGCTGAAAGATAAGATAAGGCTCACATGGTGAGCCGCAAGGAGTGAGGCTTAGTTGGGAGTCTTGTAGACCTTTGAAGAGCCTTATAAGTAGTGTTGGGAGGAAGTTGCGTTGTAACCTGATATGTTGACAACACACACAAACTAACAACCCTTGACTTTAGATAAACACGTGCTTACTTGGATCTTGACGTATACCGACAAGAGACCAGAGTAGGTGGAGGGTTGATATAAAGATGATTGAAGAAAGGAAAGTTGTGGAAGGTGGGAGAAAATTCTGTATAATGGTTCCTTACGATTTAAGTTGTTTTGGCTGCTAAACTGCGTACCAATCCAACAGGTAAAAGAGAGTAAGGAAATTTTAGTTTTATTAAAGTACATCTTAAAGGAAGGTAACGAACTGAAGGAGAAGAAAGAAATTTGAAAAGAATATAGAAAATAATGGAAATGGAGCAAAAGAAACAAAAAAAAAAAAAAAAAGAAAAGGATATCAAAAGTTTAGAAAAAGAATACCAAAGCTGGTAGGATTGAGAAGTACAGTGGAATTGCGTGAGAAGCAGCTCCACCGACTTGAGGCATTGTCCCTGTAGCTTCTTTTGATGGAGTAGCCGGCACGGCTGAAGCAAAGGTTGTAGACCCTTCGGTTGGCACTGGTGCCTCCGATGGTATGGACTCCACTGGCGCCACAGTCTCTGGAGGTGCGTGAGTCTCTGCCGGTGTAGATGCCACCGGTGCTACAGTTTCTGCTGGCTTAGACTCCACTGGCGCGACGGTCTCTGCTGGCTTAGATTCCACTGGCTCCACAGTTTCTGCTGGCTTAGACTCCACTGGTGCGACAGTCTCTGCTGGCTTAGACTCCACTGGTGCGACGGTCTCTGCTGGTTTAGACTCCACTGGTGCGACGGTCTCTGCTGGCTTAGACTCCACTGGTGCGACGGTCTCTGCTGGCTTAGACTCCACTGGCGCGACGGTCTCTGCTGGCTTAGATTCCACTGGTGCGACAGTCTCTGCTGGCTTAGACTCCACTGGTGCGACGGTCTCTGCTGGCTTAGACTCCACTGGTGCGACAGTTTCTGCTGGCTTAGACTCCACTGGTGCGACGGTCTCTGCTGGCTTAGACTCCACTGGTGCGACGGTCTCTGCTGGCTTAGATTTCACTGGCTCCTCAGTCTTTGGAGGTGCACGGGTCTCCTCTGGCTTAGATTCCACTGTCTTTGGAGGCGCACGGGTCTCCTCTGGCTTAGATTCCACTGGTGCACTGGTCTTTGGAGGTGCGTGCGTCTCTGCTGGTGTAGATTCCCCTGGTGCCACAGTCTCTGGAGGCGCCGGCTTCTTGCTTGTAACCACTGGTGCCGTAGATTGGTCTTTGGTCTCGACTGGGGTTGACGATCCTTCAACTGGAGTACTTGGTACAGACGTTGGGGGAGGTGGTGGAGGACATGGCACAGTCGACTTTTCGCATTCACAGTGAGAGGTCGTAGTGGTGTGAGGGCACTGTCCAGCTGGGCATGGGGTAGAAGTAGTGATTGTGTGGATCACAGTAGACGTGCGAGTTGATGTTTCAGCTACAGTGGTCCTTGGTGGTGATGGTGGTGGGCAAGGCACTGTGGAATGTTCACACTCGCAATGGGTCGTTGTGGTAGTATGAGGGCACTGTCCTTTATCACAAGGAGTCGAAGTTGTGATCGTATTGGTCACTGTTGATGTCTTAGTAGTAGTAGGCTCCGGACATGGCACAGTCTTTCCAGTACATTCGCAATGAGTTGTCGTTGTCACCGTTGGGCACATGCCATGCTTACAAGGAACAGACGTTGTGAGTGTCTTTGTGATTGTCGAGGTAATAGGTGGCTTGGTTTCGTTGCGTGGAGGTTTCTCATGAGTATGAGTGGGCTTCGGATGAGGCTTCGAATGAGTATCCGTAGGCTTATGAGTAGGCTTTGAATGAGTATCAGTGGGCTTCGTATGAGAGTCCGTGGGCTTGGTGTGAGTGTCAGTGGGCTTGGTGTGAGTATCCGTGGGCTTGGTGTGAGTATCCGTGGGCTTGGTGTGAGTATCAGTGGGCTTGGTGTGAGTTTTGGTGTGAGTATCAGTAGGCTTTGAATGAGTATCAGTGGGCTTGGTGTGAGTTTTGGTGTGAGTATCAGTGGGCTTGGTGTGAGTTTTGGTGTGAGTATCAGTAGGCTTTGA